>PVIU01008512.1:0-82673 GCA_004026605.1 Ondatra zibethicus
TTCTGCATATATTAACTTTTTGAGAACCGAGTCTTTTTGAATGCACTCCTTCCTAGGCCAGGAGGGATGGGGGTGGGCCTTGGACTTCCAACAGGGCAGGGCACCATGCCCTCTTTCAAGGAAAAAGGGGGAGGGAGGAGGGGTTGGGGGTAGTGGGAGGGGACCGGGAGAAGGGGAAGAAAGGAAAAAAATTTTTTTATCTTTAATTATGTTCTTGAATGGAAAAAATAAAACAAAACAATGTATGGGGAAAAAAAATTCCTACTTAACCCACAAAAAAAAAGAATATGAGATTATTAATATTAACACCTGTACCATCAGATTAGAAGAACGTTAAAATTAACAAAACACCATGAAAATAATCAAGAAAGAGTTTTTAAATAATTTTTCAAGACTTTATCTTTATTTTATTAATAATATTAATATAGTCATCAATTGTAATATAACACAATGTGAGATAAAAAGCTTCCACAAAGAAACATAAGTAAATTAACACACAAACATTTATTGGGGTTTAGTGAAATCATAAGATCTGTTTAATAGTTTCACATCAGGAAGTTACAAACCAGGGAAGCAAAGATATTATTATATAACCACCTTTAAAAAATTCATTTTTTAAAGTATAATTATATCATCTGCCTCTTCCCTTTCCTCTTTTCAAACTCTCCTATGCACCACCCCTTCTCTTTCAAATTCATGATTTGAAAAATTTCAAATTTATTCTTAAATAAATAACTAAACCCTATTCAATCATTTCAATTTACTTTATGTATGATTTTAGGGCTGGTCATTGGTACTGGATAACTAATTGATGTGTTCTTTTTTGGGGTAGATTGTTTCTTCCACTAACAAGATTCCTTCGTTGCTAGTTTTTCTTTGCATAGGGTTGAAGTCTCTGGCTTTTTAAAAAAAATTTATTGATTTTTATTGGGCTCTACATTTTTCTCTGAACCCCTCCCTCCCTCTCCCCTCCCTTTCAACCCTCCTTCAAGGCCCCCATAAAGCAAGGAAAACCAGCCTACAAATCACAATCCCAGAGAACTTAGACAACAATGAAGACACTAAGAGAGAAATACAGAGATCTAATCTTCATAGAAAGTAGAAAAAGACAAGATCTCCTGAGTAAATTGGGAGCACGGGGACCTTGGGAGAGGGTTGATGGGGAGGGGAGAGGCAGGGAGCAGAGCAGAGAAAAATGTAGAGCCCAATAAAAATCAATAAAAAAATAATAAAATAAGTAATCTGACTTCTATAACAGCAGAGTTTAGAAGATCAATAGAACTTTTCTAGACCAATTAATGACTCAAAACATAAACATTAAGAATTAAAAATGTGATTATTCCAAATCCTATGACAGTGGAGAGAGTTCCAAGCTAATCTCAAAAAATATTTTCAGTTTCTTCTTAATGGAGAATGAAACCTGCAGTCAAATTCTCTAGTATGATCAGCACTAGCCATTGAAATTCTATTAACCATAGCATTGGTTACTCTAGATCCATCCACCATTAACTAAAACTCTTCTGTCTGAAAACCAAACTTTGATTTTTCTTTAAAATTTATGTATTTTAAGTTTGTGTTTTTAACAAAATTAATTTGATGTAAATGAATTATATTATTAAATTACTGTCAAAATTTTAATTTACAGTATAGTTTAGTTGTAATGGAAAACAAATATTAAGTGTTGATTTTTAATATTTTAGAATATATGTAGGTATTTTTTTGCACAAAGTATATAAGAGACCTTGAAATTCAAATACATCCTACAATTTCACTTTCTAGAAGGGTAGTAGAAAGGGAAACAGAACTCAAGAGCAGAACAAGGTACATAACTCAAATTTAGTTCAATGGTAGATGGTTTATGAGATTATCTACATATTCTTCCCTTTACACCTGAAACTATAATCAATGTAATACTAATAGAACCTAGCAAAAACTTATTCTTTTATCAGTCTTAGGACCTCACTATAACCGAAGATAACCCACATGATACAGGAGGCACAGATCCATGTTTTCTTCATTATTTTTGTCTATTGGCTGCTACAAACCTGATACATGAGGGAGAATCTACTAAATTTTCCATTCTAAAGTAATTTATATTTATTATGATGTTATTTCACACACGAGAACCAGTCAACCCTGTGCCAATCAAGTCCACTTGAAAATAATAAATATACAATAGGATAACAGAATAATAATATAAACAAAATACTGTTATTTAAAGCAATATATTTGGGGTTGGCATTTTAATGAACCAAAAATCAATGGGCACATTTTGAGGTGGAGCCAGGTGGATTTCTGTAAATAAGAGGACAGCTTGACATACATAGCAATTCCTTGGCCAGTCACTGGTGCATAGTGAGACCCTGATCCCCATCCCCCCCAATGAATAAAATGAAGTATTACAAATGCATTCAAAATCTGAGTATTTAACTAAGAATTTGGTAACACATCTTTGCATAGTGACTTCCAAAACCAACCTTCCAACTTCATTGTATTAATATAATGAAAGGCAATGAAGACCCACTGTTTGAGTTTTATTGGCAACTTCTAAATTTTTTTGAAGAATTGTTCTCTTTTAGCTCTGTACCAGCAAATATTTCCCAAAAAACTAACAAAAGTCTTTACTGTATTATTTATGTGATAGTGTAAAAAGTACACAAATACAAGGCAAGAAGCTAAAATGACAGTAACTTAAAAGGAAGATGTTTATTTGAACATAAAATCTAATGGAAGGAAAGACCGTAATAATGACGGTTATGGTATCAAAGGGTCCTCAACAACAACAAAGTCATATAGAGTAAGAGGGAACCAGGAGAGAACTGAAGAATATAAACATTTTGAAATGGAATTTTCTCTAGTCAATAGGTTTATTTTCAGAATAAAAAAAATAGCATGATTGAGCCTATTTAGCCAACTTATGGGAGTATGTAAATCTTTGACACTTTATTAATAATGTCATGAAATCAATGAGACAAATTGGTCACAAAATAAAAAATGTCTTGAATGTATAGAAAAGATTGCCATAATACTAAATTACCATGAAAAAATGAGTTTATTCAGAAACATAAACTGTTTTGAGGCAAAATATTCCCTAGAATGCTGGAAAGACAACTACGTTATAGTGACTACATACTGTTACAGTGGACCTAAGTTCAGTTCCTAGAACCCATGCTAGCCAGGTTGCACATTACTAAAGCTTCAGGTCTATATAAGCATAACAAAGAAAGATATATGCCCATACACATAAGTTTTAAAAATTCCTACATGTTTATCATCTGGGTGCTTATATACAAGTGAAGTTTGGCTGCCCTGAAAGACTTGTATGGTTTGGTTCCCTTATAGCTAAAGCATTGTGGGGCTCAGATTCTAAGAGACATGGCTCATTTACACATCTGTTCACTACATGATGGATGAGAAAAGGAAAGTAATGTTAAAATATATTAATCCAGTAATTTATATTTAATCTCAAATTTTGAACTTTTATATTTTAACCTATATTGAAGCTAATATTTCAAACATTAAAAATTATTATAAGTTTTATCCACTACTGTTAATGCTATGATACACACCAAGTGAAATGCAATTTTCTGTTGCCATGTGCTTAGCCAGCAATCACAGAGGATTTCAAATGCCATAGGTCAAAGAATATATATTTCTAGAACAGGTAAGACTGATACTCCATGAAACAGAGTATTTACCAATATGTTTGAAGGTAGGGAACCAATTAAAGCCCTGTGGATATATGTCTCAAGTAACATATTGAACAGACTGCATTATGTATGTGAGAATATATATATATATGCAATAACAATGAAAGAAATAAAGCCCATGAATTTGAACAAGGAGGGGGATATGGAATGATTTGGAAAGGGGGGAAATGATGAAATTATGTAATTACAATTTCAAAAATATAAGAAATACTTTTAAAAGGGAAAATGCCTGTGGAAGTAAAAGATCTTAGGAAAAGACAATTGTTGAGAAAGACAAAGGGAAATGTGAGTGTAAGGGTTGGAGCATGGTGAGGGCTCTGGCTCAATTTCTTAGAAGTGTTTCTTTCATGCTTTACCAGTTTAAGGGCTTTAAAAAGGAGATTCACCAACTCTTACTGAGTTATTGTCTCTTCTGTTATGATTTTCTTGACACCATGATATACATTCTATAATACAGCCTGTCAATCAGAATATTAAAATGACAGGAATAATTCATGGAAGAAAATTATTTTAATTTCTAAAGTTATAGAATCAATGAATAAATTTAAAATTATCTTGTTTACATTGAATTCTTAGCCATAGCTTTGGAATTCAAAATAATATATGATGGTGAACACAAAGTCTGTCATAGGACTATTCCACAAATACAAGAAAATCTAGACATAAGATATATTTAGGTAAGCACCTTAGTTTACTTCCTCTAACCTGTTGCCCTGGTGTTGTTATCAGTGTGAGAAGCTGGACAGTGTCAGTCAGTGTATCTCTGATTTGATACTTTCCCTCATTTTTCCATTATGTAGATGGAATATTCACATTGCAGAGGATTTGCATCTGGGTTCTGGTAGTGTCTGTGTGCTGGGGTGATATTGTAAGCTGCTGCAATATTACAAACAGCTGTTTCAAGTAACTGTTTTTATTCTGGTCATTTAAGACACTTTATTTCATTCTAAAAATAAGTGTTTTCATATAGATAAATGAGAGATCACAAGCGGGAGAATAAGGGCTCCAACAAGAGCAGGGAGAGAACAAAAGAGAACAAAAGAATGAGAGAAGACCAGGCAGAGTGTGATGGATAAGAAGTATAAAGTAAGTTGAAAAGTTATGAATATTTTAATTATTTTTGTCCACAGGAAATGAAGTCAGATTTTTTGTAAGAACCCCGTTCTGCCCCTTTGTGCTTTGATCCACTCATTAACATTTGCAACCACTAATTCACTTTCCTGATGGGGGCAACTGTCAGCTGGTGCTGCTTCCAGAGCCCAGTGCAGAGTTTCCAGCTGTGGATGCAGACAGATCAAAGCCAGTGATGGACTCTCTACAACACAGTCTATCTGGAATACTAATAATCGTCTGTACTACTTGTAAAGAATCAAGTCATTTTTCTCCACTCCTTCAAATAATCAGGGTTTCCTTGTACATGCTATTAATTGATTCAATATGCGAAAGGAATGTCTGAACTTTTCCCACGCCTTACACTAACTCATTTTTTATAATATGCCTTAGTCTACCTCCAGAGGTGGTTTTAATTCAAATCAGGACTTTTTTCATAAGAATGGAATGAGTCAAACTTGTTATGCTTAGCTTTGTGTGCTGTACATTTTCTTGTGTTTTACAATAGCAAGTATGTGTGTTATCACTTATTATGTTCAATTTTGATGCTGCTTAAATTACTTTATAGAATTTTTCCATCCATTTTGGTAGACAATATTAAACAATGGATAGTTTAAAGACAATTCTAAGTCCTATTATGCTCTTCTAAGGTTTTGAAAACAGTGGTTAAATAGCTCAGTGAAGAGTAATGGTCTCAAGCTGCTCACTCTATGAAAGATGATGTTTGTAGTTTCCGATGTGACAGTGATCCATTTTCATTACATCCAAAATTTAACAATTGAATATTCATATTTTATTCATTTTAGGTAATATGAAATTGTGTATGTTCAAAACAGAATTTCTCTTGTTTGATTCTGTTGGGATTGCGGCTTTGAGAAAGAGTGATCCTGTGGCGTATTCCTGATATCTTCATGAATGAAAACCCACTCAAAAGGAATAAATCTTTTAAATATATCCAAACAAATAAGATTGAGGCTGAAGGCAGGCAAAGTTAAAAAGATATCAATATATCAATCTTGCTGATCTTCTGTGTTGTCCATTAGCAATTTAGACTTTGGGGATTCAGTCCAACAATGCTCATCTATTCCTTGAGCAAATAGCTCCACTCTCCTACTGTATGAGAATTTGAGTCTTGGGGCAAAGCCCCGCTATAGTAACAAGTCTTGAGTAAAGCCTTCTTAACGTTCTTGACCAAGTGACATAAATGTTTTAATAGATATTGTATTTCATTAGTAATTTTGATCAATTCTAAGACAAAATAACTAAAAAAATTAGCTTACAAGATGAGTCATTTTGCCCCAATCTTAAAAAATACAGTTCACTGCAGACGTTTCAAGGATGGAACAGTCTTGCACTTTCAGAGAATTGGGAATTTTTTGTTTTTTGTTTATGGTTTTTATTTATTTATTTACACCTGAGAATGAATGTTCTTAATCCAGAAAATAGGAGCACCATCAAAAATCATGCCATAAAACTGTATTCTAAAATTAAAATTAAAAAAGGAAAAACCTTAGAAAAATTCAGAAAGCCATATGTAAATGGGTAAATCTGTGATTTGCTTGCCAATATGGCTCTAAACTACAATGTGGATATTAACCTACAGATTATGACTGCTGACTCCTCACAATAACTCACTAACACGTTTTGTTTATTAAGAGAAATAGGAAACTTCAGAACATATTTTTTCTTTATGTTTTGCAAAATGCTTCAAGTATTACAAAGTAAGCAGTGCTAAAAATCTTAAAACATGCTAGAAGAATTAATGTGAAGGAATTAGCCTTCTGTTACAGCTTTTAGAAATCATAATGTTTCATTACTTTTTTGTTGAACTAGCAACACTGGACAACCTTGCTGGAAAAAAAAAACACAGAAATGCATTTCGGATGTGTATCTATCAGATGCTTTCCTCAGCACATGGCTCAGGTGAAAGGTTGCCAGCTCTAGCCTCCTTGAATTTGCTCAGCATCTTTCTGCTTCCTGCAGCTAGTCAGATGGTCACAGTTCTCTTTGATCTGATTGATGGGCATTTCTAACAAGGAAAAAGATGTGGTGGTTGACAGCTATAACTCAGTGACTGGTCACTGAAATAAACTTCCTGTGCTATGTTTCTCATGAAATCAGGAATTATGCATACATCCAGCCTCTTCTACAAGCAAATCCGAATGGGCGATTGTACTTTGAGGCTGCTGTCATGTATATAATATCAAGTAAAATGGCCAGGTTTGGCATGTATGTGTGTACATACACGCACACACACACACACACATCTATATATAATGACAGTTACTGTAGAAAACAATAATGATAAATAGGATTAAATGTTACTAGTAGAAAAAAATATATATATACTTATCAAGTGTGAGGGCATGGGAGTGGATACAGGGTTTGAAGAGAAAGGTACTGTCATTTTGATGTTTTATCAATTTGATAATGATAATATCAAATTGTGTGTGTGTGCATGTGTGCATGGCACCCTTTTTAAGCAACTGTGCTGATCAAGAATTAGTAAAAGAATAAGGGATCAGTTGAAGGACTTACTAGAAAAGCAAACATACAGCTAACAACAAATAAACTTCTTTCGGTCAGTAAATCTAGTCTTTTTAAGTTTTCCTTTCCTCTAAGTCTAGGTTTTTTCAGCCTTATTTTACTCCTCTTTTAAAAGTTCAGTACTGTAGAGGAACTGTCAAATCTGCACACAAATTCACTATTGCTTAGCATTGTGTAGAAATATATTTGCCAAGAAATAAACTATTGAAAATATAAAATATAAAAGTCATTTGATATAGCACCATTGAAAATTCTAGGGATATTTTTTAGCAGGTAGAGTTTTCCATGTATGTTCAGGGCCCTGGCTTGATCCTGAAATCACATATACAGCATGAGGTGGTACAGATTGTGGAATCTTGGCACTCCGAAAGAAGAAACTGTAAGATCAGAAGTTGTAGGCCATCTTCTTCACCTACAACGCACGTTCAAGGTCAGCTTGGAGACATAAGAATCCTTTGGTTGTTTTGTTTGTTAGGGTCCGGAGAAATGACTCAGTGCTTAGGAGTAACTGCTGGCCCTGCACAGGACCAGCTTTCTGTTCCCAGAATCAACATGGTAATTCGCAAAAATCTGTAACTTTATCTTCAGGGGACCCAATGCCCTTTCATGACCTGGGAAGTCACTGCATACACACCTTTAATCTCAGTTCTCAGGAGAGAGATCTCTCTAAATTCCAGGCCAGTCTGATTTTATATAGTGAGTTCCAATGCAGCCAAAGCTACATAATGAGACTTGTCTCAAAAATTAATAAGTTAATATATAAATAGTTTCAAAACCAAAATCATATTCTCTTCCTGTTTCCAGGGTAAGTTATTGTTTTAGCCTCCCTCAGAAGAAAATTAGCATTTCCATTTGCCTTTGGAAGCTTCTCAAATAGTCATTTCAGGACCTGTCTTCACATGAAAGTACCTGCCTTTTTATTTAGAGCTATAGATTCAAATTTCCTAGTTAGTCTCCTCCTTTTAGAATGGCATTCCTACTGGCATTTACTTACATTGCAACTTCTCCAAACATTTATCAAACAACTTGAAAGAGCTCTGAGATACATACCAGAAATATATGGATTTTATTTTATAAAATGTTTATTTATATTATATATAGCTTATAATATAAAAAGTCACTTAGAAAATATACATGGAGAAAAGAATTCTACCTAAAACAGAAAAAAAATTAAATCTATAAACAAATATGAAACAATGAATTCAAACGTCTACTAAACATATGTAGAAATCTAGGTTAAAAGTAATTGAATTATTAGCTCCTAGAGTACTTACATTTACAAATAAATAATTATGTGAATAATAGTTTGATTATATCTTTATCTGGTATATTATATGATGCTAAGACAGTATCTTAGCATCTCATGTATTAAGACAATGCCTACAATATTAATGCTTCTTAGGTTGAAAGTGCCTGAAACCTAACCCAATGCATTAACCTAAAACAAATATGTAAACTAGCAATGTTGACCTGACAGGCTTTAAGCTTTCTATGGATGAAAGAAGCCCTCAGACAGGGCTGAACTCAAGCTGTCTTGTTCTCAGTATCTTATCTTCTGGTGGCTCTGCCTTTAGTTCCATTTCTTCACAACCTGTGGGAAGAAAGAAGAATCTGTGTGAAATTCAGTCACTCTATGGGTCCTGTCTGTGCTGTTCCTGAATTTGAGGATAACTGCATTTCATGATTGAGTCTAGGAGAATGATCTAAGGAAAGCTGAGATATTTGTCATGCACAGCACAGATGGACAAGGCTGCTGTGGCAAGAGCAGACTTTCAGCTTGAATAAAATATCTGTATCTTTGTGAGAGTGTGAAGAACCGGCATGATAAACAGCTAATACTCACAGTGCAGCTATCAAGTGGTGCATTCAGCATTGATAGTTATAAAAGATAAAATGTTGCCAATGATGAGAAATGTTGGGTAGCTTATGTTCAAATCAGCATCCAGAATTCTGATGAGCTTTGAATGTGAAAAGAAGTGAGTATATCCATTTCATTAGTATAAAATTTACTTTCATCTTAACAAGCAGTAAAATTATGTACTAATGAAATGTTTAAAGGTATTTCTTTGTGATTTACCAGTAAATGTTTGACTTGTGAAATATACCCACTGTATTTGTAGGACACTGGTTACATAACCATTTCCAGTGCTAAAAGGTGCCACAAGTAGAGGCAGTTTAAAAGGACTTCATTGGACTACAAGGAGGAATTAACCTATGTTCAAATAAACTCTGTATGGACAGGAAGAAAGTAGCACATTGTTTCTGAGGAGCAGGAGGCTTCAGGTCAGAAGAGACAGGAAGCCTTTGATGCTATTAGAGCAGCTGGCTAAGCAGCCACTGAAGACTTCCTAATTGAAAATCTCAAATGGTAACAGAGAGGAAAGGAGGCCCTGGCATAATGGTGCCAAACTTCAGAGAGACTGCATATTGAAATGATGTTTTTTCATTAAAATAAATCTCATCATTTAGATTATATGTAATCTCTAATTCTCCAAAATTAATTCAAATAATGAGGGGATGATCCTTCTAAAGATCCTATACACTCTTGTTATTACAATTGGTTTACATTCACAGGATTAAAAATATTTTAGAAAATTTATTAGAAAAATCAAATAATTTTTATAGACTATTTAGATTATTTGGTATATTTTATTAAAAGTTACATTTAATGAGCCATTAATTTGTGTGACTTTCTTTTAAACCAGTCAAAATACCCTCAAATTTAATAGAAAACTCTTAAAATTTGCATAAATGTTTTTAGTATTTTAAACTTAATGAGAATTAAGTTCCTAAATATTAGGAATTAGGAATTCCCTAAGCAATTTTTAGTTAAATGTTCATTTACAATAAAATACATTTTTCTCTGCCATGTGAACTTATATCTCCACACATTTTACTGACAAAATATAGAGCTAATTAATATGAGTCCTTAATTTGGTCTATACATAAATAAAATTTTGTACTTGAGCATATAATGGATTGAGTATACCATATTTATTTATATATTGATTTAGGAAAGTTACAAATTAGTCTGAACCACCATATGTACTAACCAAACATAACATGTTTCATTTCAGTGACAATCAGTGACTTTCATAATATTCCATTGTTATCATTAATTAAAGTTACTGAAATAAATATTTGAGAGATTAAAGTATGGCTCAGTAGTTAAAAATCCTTGTTCCTCTTTCAGGGAATTGGAGTTCTATTCCTAGAACCCATATTGAGTGCTAATAACCTCCTGTAACTTACTCTATGACGTCCAAGAAACTCCTCTGTCCACCACTGGCAATAACATCCATACACACACACACACACACACACACACACGCACACGCACACGCACGCGCACGCACACGCACACGCACACACACACACACACACACACAGTAAGTAAGTAAATAAATGAATAGCAAAACTTCCTTTAAAATGAATAAATATTCAACGTATTTGATCAACATACCTTGAAGTAAAAGAGAATAAAACTCAACATATGTATTAGTTTCTAAGTTGTAGAATGGGACAAATTAAACAAATAGAAAATGAGGCTGATGTGAAATGTTTCTTAAAAGTGACTTTTAGGCTTCAGTTTGTGGCCATATACATGGATGCTGATATGATTTTTTAAAAATATGATTATAAGATGATTAAATATTTTCTAACAGTTATTAGAAAATGTCATTATCATTTAAGAATTGTTTGTTTTATCCTATTGCAATTTGTTTGTTTCTAATTTCATATTATAATTATTCCTTAGATGCCTGTTTATTTTTTAGGGAGAGATATAAAGGATGCTCATTTAGAGGAAAAGAATATTTCAAGAATCTCAGGGGAGTTGAGGGAGGGAAAAATAAAATATACAGTTTTAAACTGTATTTTAACTAAACATAATATATGTCTAAGGAACTCTGTTTTTAATAAAAGTTAGAAGAGTAAATAAGTGAAAATAAAACATTACTTTGAGTGACAATTTCTGTTTCATTTCTTCCTATTAGTCTGAGGATGCCTGAAAGAATATACACAAAATACGGAGAGTCTGTTATAATCAAAGCCAGAAATCATTATTTCACTGAATTTTAAGACAGCCCTGGAAACAAAACTTTAATCAAACAGAGTGGTGGAGAAGGCTGTCCTCAGGGTGCATCACCAAATGCCTATTTGATGAAAAGAGTGACTTTGAAGGTGTTTAGTCAGGAACACAGTAAGTGGGAGAATTGCATCAAAACTAGATAAAGACAAGGAGACGGTGGCCGTTAACTTTAGGAGCTAAAAAGACAGTGTGCATCCAATGCCCAGGAGAAAGAATTTTGCAACTTTTTTTTAGTTGATAAGATACCTTTTATGATGCTATGATACCCACTTGTATTGAATCCATATATATAAAATTCTTGTCTATCAATCAAATTTAAATGTCTGGTGAAAACTCCCACAGGCTCAGTGCTAAATTTCCACACATTTGTCAAGCCTGTTTATATTGAATTTCCACTTACCTCAACCTATTAGTTTCACAAGCTCTGCTGTGTTTTTATAAGACTTTGAAGCACTTCTTGTACCACTGAGAGAAGGCTGAACAACAAAGCCGTAGATACTACAAACATGCTTTGCTGCGTATATTGCATTACTTTTGGTTATCAAAAATTTTTATCTGATTTCTGGAAATTGGATATATCATAAGCTTGTTTTTCTTTCTGTAGTGTTGGAGCACAGCTGACTGGAATTGTGAACATACTAGAGCTTAATGAACAGAAAGGTCTTTAACTGTTATATTCTAGTTTTGTTGATTATATAATAGAAACTTGGTAATATTTCAGGATCACATCCTTATACTACAAAAAAATGGATGAATTTCTTTTCATTTTAGATTACAAAATGTGGTTTGTTTTAATACATAAGGCATAAATCATTGTCCATACTCGAGGTATATTTGGCCCTAGAGACCATGGAATGGTCATAAAACTAAGTCTTGTAAAATCTTAGCACATTGATAGCACACGGATTATTGGGCTCAGACATTCTAATTTAGGTAAATTCAATTTTCTTATACTGAAGGCAAAAAGAAAATTTTTTTGTTGATGTTGCATTGTCCATAAACGCTACCATGGAGTTTTCATGTTTAGTTATGACTTTAACAATAAGATCAAATTTGTTGGCTACAACTTAAATTGTTATTTGACGAAATAAAAATTTCCACTTGAAATCTGGTTTGGGGGTAAATCTGCTTCATACAGAAAGGATGCCATATTTTAGGAATTGTGTAGTTTTTTTTTCTTTAGTGCGTTCTTTATCTTTCTGTAGTTATAATGCATACTGGAGAAAAGCCAATTTAAATGGGAAGGAGAAAAGATTAATTTTGATTTAAAATTGTGGAAGCTTCAGTAAACTACCAGGTAGCTCTTTTTCTTTTTATGTCTGAGGGGGAACTAAACTACTAACCCTTATGTGGCTGAAAAGAGAGAGAGAGAGAGAGAGAGAGAGAGAGAGAGAGAGAGAGAGGAACTGGTAGAGGTAGAGTTCCAGCAACCTGTTCAAGGACAAGTGTAGTGACCTATTCCTCTCCCACTGGGCTCTACAACAATGAAATATCCCCAGCTCCCATGAAGTATGAAGGCTGGTAACCAACATGCATTCTGTGGGCCTTTCAAGGGCATTCAGAGCACATGTGCTGGTTTGTCAAATAGTGAGTTTCCTAGGCAGCATTTTGTGAGGTGGAGGACAGGGTTTCTGTAGGGCTGCCACTCTGAAATGGGAGGGAGCTCAGGATTTGCACAGAGACAGTAAAAGTTTCAAATTACTCTGTACAGTGACTATAAGTGAATGACTCTACTCAACACAGTATAATGCCAATGCATTCTACAGATGAAATGATTCTAGAAGTTACATCCCACACCATGGTTCATCATCTAAGGACATCAGAACAGGAACTCAAACAGGGAAGGGACCTAGATGCAGAGACCATAGAGGAGTGCTGAATACTGGTGTATCCCTCATAGATTTCTCAGGCTGCTTTCTTATAAAACCCAGGACCACCATCCCAGGATGGCATCACCCACAATGAATTTGGTCCTCCTCCATCAGTCACTAATTAGTAAAATGACTACAGGCTTGCCTACAGTCCGAACTTATGGAGGCATTTTCTCAGTTGAGGCTCCCTCTTCTCAGATGACTTTAACTTGTCACAAGTGTACAGAAAACGATCCAGCATTTATTTAAAATTACTTTGTCTTTAGTTTAGCCATGTAAAGATTCTTTCCTCCAAGCTTGATGACGTGAGCTTAATCCCTGAAACTCACATGGAGGAGGGAGAATACAAACTCTACAAAGATGACTTCTGATTCCACACATGTGCTCTGGCATGTGTGGCGAAGCATGCCCATGCACATATAAAATCTAACACAAAATAAGTGTAAAAAATCAAAATTATGTTCATCACGTATTCCATGTCTTCATTATTGATGGACAGTGTATGCAGTGGCTCTAATAACACTATTTTTTAATTTAAAAATTTAATTAGTGTACAAAGTATTAGGCTTCATTATATTATTCACATGATGTTTCCTCTGATCTTTCTTATGTCATCTTCTCTCTCCTCCTTTTCCATGCCACCTTCACCTAGTATCCTTTATTTCCCATGTCTGCCATTTTTCCAATTGTAAGTAGCATGTGCTCCATGGCGACCCTCCTTACCCCGTCCTAGGAACTTTCCCCTTTTATGTTTTTTCTAGTTTTATCACATGCACATGCACATATGCATACACACACACACACACACACACACACACACACAGAGGGGATCTGCATATGAGAAAAGAAATGGAGTAAAAATGCATATTTTGTTTTTCTATCTCTGGGTTACATAATAATTTCTAGATTCATTCCTATTGTAAATTTCATAATTTCTTGAACTTAAATGCCAACTATAATTCCATTGTTCACATGTCATAAATTTTCTGTATCTTTTCATTATAATTTTAATGAAAAATAAATTATAAGTCTTAAAGTGTAACTTTTCTTATGGTTTATGAGAGGGATGGTGGAAAAAGTCTTATAATGACAATAAACCTTCAAAAATAAAAATCTGACACCTGACACACTCATTTTCATATGAGGAACTATTGTAATAATGATGATAAAAGGGTATAAGTAGCAAAATATTTGGTATTTATAAATAATAAAATGTTATTCATAAGGATAATAAAATTTGTAAGACAATAGATGGAAAATAATAGCCATTATAGAGAAGAAAGAGGACTTGAGAGTGGAGCAGAGTGTTGAGATATGAGGAAACCATTGAAGTATGTAAAGAGGTCAGTGGATTAAGTAGAGTACTAGAAAGAATGACAAGGCTAACAAAGGCAAGAATACATGGGAAAGCTTCATGGAACTCTACTATCCTATCAGCTTAATAAAAACAGAACAGAACTGAACTAAACTAAAAGGGAGAAAAGAAGGACCCTCCATGGACAAATAATGCTAGTGTGAATTAATGCGCTTCTGCTAAACTGGGATTGAAAAACTGGCTGTGATTGACAAGAGGTCAGAATCCCTAAAGTGAAGCCTTCAAGATAGCAGTTGCTGGTGAGTAGAACTGAGAAAATAATGGTAATTAAGAAGAGAATAGCATAATTGAGGTTAAATTCTCTCAGAAGTGTTTTCTAAGAATTTATACACTGGCTGTACTCCAAAGGTGGCCAAGGTTGTACCTCAGGCTGGCAGCCGAACTTGTCAAAGTAAGAGTGACTTAGGTAGGATTGGTTTTGAGGGCATGAAAGAGTCATGGATAGCACCCAAGGATGGGCATCATATGACAGAGCTGGAGTGACAGCCCAGGAGGGGCCATGCATGAATCTACAGCCTATTTGCACAGAAGGCCCAGAAGTTTGGAGTTGTGAAGGACTTAGTTATGTCTGCTGTAGTCCAGCATAGGCCTTCTCTGTGAAAATCTCACATTGTAGATTTAAAGACAACACCTTGAAATAAAAGTAACTACAAAACACGAAGAAGGGAAGCATTACAGTGATATCTTGGGCAGGTGGCTTCCCATATTTTCTTGAGAGGCTCAGAGAGTGTGACTCTAGTACATGGATCTAAAGTGTGGAAGAATTGTTTGGGTACCCTGCACGTGTTCACCAGGATCCTATAACGGGAGTTTATGATTTAAACAAAGTGAAAGGAGAGTGGGACTAAAGATGCGTAAATGTGCTAGAAACAAGGCTGAAGTGGAAGATGGTAATGATATTATGCAAGTTTTTAAAACAAGTTGTTGAGGATTTCTAGTCATTGACTCCAAAACAATTTAAAATTTTTGGTATTTTATTAGGGAAGGGCCTAAATCAGATGTGATTGTTCTAAGTGATTATAAAATAAGGATGACTAGATATGAGTCAAAGATAGATACATTTAACATAAATGATGCAGAAAGCAGAATCCCGTATCACCACATCAAAAAGAACTGCAATTAAGTGGCAGGTGGGTGAGATCTGCCTGCATGTACAAGGCAACCTGATAGAGTAGTTCACCAGGTATACTCAGAAAAAATTCTTGTTTTAAAGTTTGTAAAAATGAAAGAGATAAAATCATTCAAATGCAAGTCATCTACTTTTGGAGTTCTCATGTTTATCAAGAAAATTGTATTCAGATTTAAATTAGTCAATAAGGGCTTGGGAGATATCTTGGCAGTAAAGAGCAAGCAGTACTTTTGCAAAGGAACCAAATTTGGTTCACAACACTCATAGCAGATGACTCTCAGTTACCTGTAACTCAAGTGCTGGGGCATCCTTCATATCTGATTTCACAGGCACCTGCATAAGTATGCTCGTGTGTGCATGCATGTGTGCATGTGCACATAAACATATGCTTTAAAATTTTTAAAAATTATAATTACTCAATTAAATAGTAGTAATTACTTATATGTAACTACTTGACTACAGTTTACTTTCTCATAACCTGTAGTCAATAGTAGGTATATGTAAGGTAATTTATGAATAATTAAAATAGAACTCCAAAACAAATTTTTCATGTAAATATTAAAGAATCTAAAATACAAATTATTTATACAAAATAGATAATTAACATAACATTAAAATGTTTTTGAAAGCTTTCCTTTGCTACCTTATTTATAAATATTGTAACCTACATTACATATATTTGTTATAATGTTTATAAATCATATTTAATCCAACTAACTAAATTTGAAGATTTTTGCATAGGGCCTGTTAAATCCATTAATTTATTATATTTTCAGAATCCCATGTAAAATAATAAAATTAAAATTATTTCATATGTTGTTTTAAATATTTATCTCTGTGAAAACAAAATCATTAACTTTTTATCCAGTTACTCTTTGTCAACACAGTCCCCATTATTTCCATCTCCTTCAGTGTAGGTTAAGCAACATAGTTTCCTTCCAAGTTAAAGTAAGTGAAATACTAAAGAAAGCCAGCATTTTGTGTGTAAAAAGTTTCTTCATTATAAACTCACTGAATCTTAAAATATTTAGAAGTCTCTGAATACTTTGTTTTACCTTTTCAACTATAATTCATAAACACAAGACATGAAATCTCAGAAGTGTTCTTGATTAATATCAACAGCTGAGAAGTGAATAGCAGCATCTACTGCTTGTGACATTTCTCCCCAGGACTTCTATATTTCTATATCAGTTTACAAACTGTGGAAGGTTGTTTGGACTTCCATTTGAGTAACTAGGCAGCTCCTCCTCCTTTTCCTTCTCCTCCTCCTCTTTCCCTCCACCACTCTTTCATTCTTGCTTCCTTCCTTCTCACTTTAAGTTGTTTCATCGGTTAAGTTGAAAGTCAATCTTAAAGCCATTGTAAAAGAAATCTGCTAACATCTGTAATAAAAGAAGGTAAGGATCGAGTTTGCTAAAATTCTTTTACTAACATCCAAGATGTGTTTTATGATTCATGATTCATTTAGCAGTTCTGGTAATGACACAGTGCTTCATGAAAGGAGCTGAAACTCAGGAATACTTCCTAATTTATTTACACATACACGCATACACACATACACACACACACACGGGGGGGAGAGAGACAGAGACAGAGAGAGCAAGTGAGAGAATATGAATCTGATCATCTATTTTATAAGATAAAATATGTAGAAAGGCATTATGTATTTCTCATATACAATTATGAGAAAGATGTTCTATTGTAATTATATCAGTTTATTTTATTTATTAATATATTCATTAATTTTGAGAAAGAAATCAATGAAAATGAGGTTGTCTTCTATGTTCCTCTGTCAAGTCTACTGCCATCATAGAAGTCATTGTACTTAACTTTGAAGACATGTCTTTTGATATTTTTTACATATATACCAACATTTAAATTTATATTTTAATGGACATAATTTTAAAAATATACAAAATGGTTCATATTTTTCTTTGTGACTTATTGTTAATTCTTTATTAAAAGTTTAATTTGATATTTTCTGTATGATTATGTGCACAGCAGCATATTATTCTCTTCTTCAAATATGCCATGATGGGCCTGGATGGACAAGTTAACACTTTAGAATACGTTCTGCTCTTCCAGAAGACCTAAATTTGATTGCCAGAACCCACATCAGGTGATTCCCAATGGCCTGTGACTTCACTTAAGGAGTATCTAACTCCTCTGTCCTCTATGGGTACCAGCATTCACATTCACAAATCCATGCGCATATAAAAAATGAAAATAATAAATACAAAATATATGATGAGGTGATCTCATACAGTATAGTAGACTGAAATATAATTTATATTTTAATAATTTTAAAATTAGCATATCAATCTAGGATCTCTGTTAATTTCAACCCTGTGCTCTTCCTATTAAATAGCTTCAAAAGATGCCTGATATAGCAACATTTACACATCCAAATAGATGTTTCATATTTTCTTGCCATACCAGTTCATCCTCTAACCCTTTGTCCACTGACATCATTGTTAACCTCATTTGTCCTTGAGCCTTCTATCTCATTTGACTCTTTCATCACATCAATCAGACACCCCGCTGCTAGTTCCCTCCCCACCCCGAATTTTGCAAATTATCTATTTAATGACTTTTTTGTTTTTTTGCAAATTTTGACACACCAATCTGATAATACAGGCTGGCTTTCAATTCACTGTGTAGTCAAGGATGACATAAAAATCCTCATCCTCTTTCTTCTACCTTCAAAGCGCTGGATTACAGATGTGTACCACTAAAATGGCTTCTTCCTTTCAGGAAACACTGTGTTGTGTCTGATTACTGCAGTGGTACTCTCAAACTGTCTTACTGTAGTTATGAACTTCATCACAGCCCATTTTGAATGTAGCAGTTAAATGCATGTTCTGTTACTTCTCTGTGGGAAAGTCCTTTTCCTTGGAATGGAGAGCACATTGACAGAATGCTTGCCTGACACAAATGACTGTTGATGAATTCAATCCCCAGCCTGGAAAAGTCCTAAATCCAAGATTCCTTTACAGGTAACTTCCAGAGTCCATAGTGGCCTTTGGGGTCCTTCTTTATCTTAGCTTCACTTTCTTTTGGGCAATAAACACACCACCATATTTTTCTTTCTGTCCATAGAACCCAGCATAAACATTCTTGTGTGTGTCCTGGGATAGGAGACTTTCAATATTGCCAATATCTATTCCTATCAGTCTTCTACTCCAAAGCCTCTTAAGAAATGTTCTTTAGAATATACATAAAATTTCAACATACACTACATAAAACATGCAGAAACTATCACATTGCTTTTTTCTATGTATCACTTTTGTGCCTTAGCATGCATGAAGATGAATATGACACACTATTGACTGATTCTTCAGGCCTTAGCACAGAACTTCCACATGTGAGGCATAGATATTTATTTTCATGCAATAAAGCATGGTTTCTTTTTTATGTTCATGTTAGTTATTAACTTTGATGTATTCGTAACTAAATTGTACAAGTTAAACTCTTTAACCTGTTTATAGTTAATAACTTAACATAGGAAGGAATATAGAAATAAATTTCTTCACATTTCTTATGAAATACCATTTTTTAAAAATTGAAATTTTAGGTATGAGTCAATATTCTTTATTCTTACAATTATTATAATTAATTACTTTTACTGATAAAGAAAAGAGGCAGTCAATGCTCTACTGACTGTAATAAAATGTTTTGAATACTAAAATGTAACTATTTATTCACACAGTCTTTGGCATACCTAAATCAAAATTTGTTTAAGAATATCCACTATATGAGGTTTCTCTGTGATATCCTAAAGAGAAGATACTCTCATAATACAAATCAGGTATGCGTTTTTGAAGCTACTGTCCTTCTTTATGAGAAGGAGTGCTTATCCAAATAAATATTAATTAAATTGTATTTATATGATACAGACTCAAGAATACCAAAAACAGGAATGAACCTATATGTGTGCATCATACATATATAAACATATATTACACATGTAATACATACATATATATTCAATGTCATGTCTTCAAATCATAACCTAAACTCAGAATCTGTAACAAGGACATAGATACAAGTTAGATTTGTTGGAAAATAAAAACACTTAACATTCTGCCTGCTTTGAAACACTAATTAGCATTCAGCATATATGGTCTTTGGTACAGTTTGCTCACAGTATTGGACTCATTATAACTTTTCTCATATTCTTCTTAATTTACTAGCATTTACTCACTTCAGTCACTTATTGGCCTTAAAAATAAGTGAACCAGAAACTTTTTATAATCATCTTGTTGCCATAGAAAGCATGGATAAAATAATCTCAATTCAAAATTAACTCTTTCTCTTTAGGCTGAGAAAAATGTTTTGAATTACATACCCCCACTCAACCACAGGTAATATTTCATGAGTTTCAAGTACATCATTTTTTTAAAAAGTATTTTCAAATAATTTTCCATGCTTCCATTCAGCAGGCAACCCAAACCTTCATAATCCCTGAATGCAGCACTTCAAAGTTATGCTCAAGAAAAAATATTGAAAAGTACAGTCTGTCTCTCCAGTTGATTTAAACACCACTAGCTTATTTTCAGCCTACATATGGAGTTACTTTTACAAAGAAATCTTGGAACATTTCCAGGCAACATCCTGGAAAGACTTTTCTCTAGAGAGAACTAAAATTCATTATCTGAATAGCAGGACACCCATGTTCCTTCAAACTGTAGACACATCTCTGTCCCTCTGTGATTAGTGATAGCATTTTTCCTGAAAATAGAGCCCTGCGTGTGCGGCTAGATTGCAAGCACACTGAACTATCGCATTGTTCTGAGGTGAAGTTGAAAATTTTCCACTATTGACGCCATAAGTGTGCAAGATGATCACTCTAAATTGAAGTATGGAGTAGCTTTTGAATCTGAAATTATCTGCAGAAATTCAATGTAGTGATATTTCATTTGTATTTTAATAAATAAGGCTTCCCTGAATCTTGGTTTTTATTAATCGTGCTACAATTCAGCTCTCAATTGATACACTCAAACAATATTGCTGTAAATGTAAAGACAATTTGTCTCTAAAATCATTGAATGTCTAGCTTTTCTCACTGAAACTTTTGAATTTTTTCTCTTAAACATTATCACTACATTTCCAGAATCTAGGAACTATACAATTATTTTCTCACTGATATTAGTAAACAGCTTATAAGAATGATTCAACCCTTTATTATTTACATCACTATAAATGAGACCATCAGTGTGTTACAAATAATGAGAAGAAAATTATTCTTAGCATATTCATTTTGGTAATAGCTCATAGTAAAACTTTATGAAGTAATAATTCTTTTTTGACATTTTTTTGAATCAGAGTCTCATATAACCAAAGCAGGACACAAACTCACCATGCAGCTGAGGATCTAAAAATAACGTTAGCTCCTGATCCTTCTGTCTGCAAATCCTGAGTGCTTGGGGTCACAGGTGTATACTGACATCCCTAAACCCCAGGTTTGGAGAATGATGTTCAAGTAAAATGTTTTTAGCCTTGTCTGGGTTTTTTAATACTATAAATAAAATCTTCATAATTGAAGATAAAAATCCATCAATATAAAAAAATTAATATTCATTGATAAAAAACACTTTTTCTGGCAAAATACCATTCTTCTAACACCTTCCATGCCCTCCCCTCTTCTAGGCTAAAGCTTCATTTCATATTGTTATATACATGGCATACATATATGTATGTGTGTTGCATAAATAAACCCTGTTGAGTCCGCATTTGCTGTTTATGTGTATATGGTGTCAGGTGTTTACCATTTACAGAATGAGCACCAAGGGTGCTCATGCATAGAAGTTTAACACTGCTCATCCTAGAAGTCCTTAGTTTCTTGTGGCTCATTGTCAAGGACTGAGGCTGCACACAAGTTCTCCCTTGCAGATTAGTAATGCTGTTCGCCCGGCCTTGCTTACATGGCCATTTCTAGGAGAGACTGCTGCCTCTCAGAGTCTCAGGTGTTCAAGAAGAAAGGCACATTTAATGTGTATCAAGAACAGGAGTTTGCTTGTTGGGAGGGGTGTTGCTTTATTTGCTTTTTGTTTGTTTGCTCATTTGTTGAGTTAGAGTGTCAAACAATTTGTCACACTGTAATATTACCCAGGCTGGCCTGGAATTCTCTGTGTACCTGTGGCTGGACTCAAACCTACTATAAGCCTTTTTCTCAGACTCCTGAATTTGAAAGTAAAGGTTAAAAAAATACACACGGAGATGATAAAATTTATTTAAGAAGGAATAACTGTACATTTTGTTCTTGTAGGATGGTCAAGAGGTCTGCCCTATTCCTATTTTTAATTAGTGGGAAAGAAATATGTGGTGCAGAAACTGCTCAACCGAGTTCGAGAAAGCTGTGGTAGCTGACAGGTTTGTTCTGCATCACAGGTGGGCACTGACTATTGTGGGACTTTTTAACAATGATTTTTATCCACAAAGATTTCTGGGATACTCTCTGGATCTGCATAATTTGATAAAATCAGGAATCATGAACTAAAGATGAAATATTTCAAATGAAACCAAATAGTAAGCTCGCTTTAGAAGAATAATGGGAGACCTGGCAAGGATTACCTCTGGAAAATGAATCAGAGTGCTATGAGAAGCAATATATCAGCGATAAGTCTAGCCTGCTTCAGAGCCACGGAGATTGCAGAAATGAGTCGGAATCACTTGAGCATCGCAAATCCTGGGCCATATATTTTATTCCCAGCCCTGCCCTTTGTGCTGCTTCCAAGTCCAAAGCTGCAGTTGATTTCAAAGGCACTGGATGAGAGATAAAGAGGAATAAGGATTGTTCTACCTCAGCGATTCATGATCCCTCAAAGGCCACTGATTTTCAAAGAATATGGAGCCCTTGGCATCTTCGCAAAATAGATCCCCCTACTCGATTTTACCTTGTTTCCATGAGGTAGCACAAGTATTTATCCAGTTTACCATGAAAAGCGCGTTTCCATGTCCAGGAAATCGCAAACGCTTCCCTTTTCCACTCTACAGATCCCTGAGGCTCAAATTAAACATAACTCTTCGAAGCTATATTTAGAGCAGCTAACATTTCAACAAGCGAAATAAATGCAATATTTTCAAATGAAAGCATTTATGATATTAACTTTAATAAAATTTACATTATAATTGCACATTTAAAACTAGATTTGAAATTATTCATTAAAATGATACAAATTCTTCATCTTAAATTCTTCCATTTTAAAATATATTATAGGGCAGCATTTATGCTATCTAATAAGTTGCTTAAATGTGTGTTTTGAATTCTCAAAAGTTAAATTTTTTATGTAACATTTTCTGATTATATTGTATAAAATACCTGCTTTTTC
Organism: Ondatra zibethicus; assembly: GCA_004026605.1. Taxonomy (NCBI): domain Eukaryota; kingdom Metazoa; phylum Chordata; class Mammalia; order Rodentia; family Cricetidae; genus Ondatra; species Ondatra zibethicus. Next base: position 23,164 of record PVIU01008512.1, read on the forward strand.
CTTTGAAAATTTGTTTAGAACACTGTGTATTTGCCTATATCCACTATGAATCATATAATTATAATATTTTAATAATGATGGTTAAGTCTACAATATTTTTAAGTTAGCTATGCTAAGATTTAGTGTGGTTCTTTTTTATGCCAAACAAGTACATAAAAATTTATTTTAAAATATTCATTCAGTATTGGTGACAAAATCTATTACAGGAAATAAAGTAGGAAGCTGATGTACTAAGTGAAAAGAATGAATATTCACTGAAAACAAAACTCATATTTTAGTAGTTTATATATCTGAATAATGAAAATTAGAGAGCAGTAAGTTGCCCAAGATTACAGGGATAACACAGCAGGAACATGTACACCAATCTTTCTAAAATTAAAATTTTATAAAAAAAATGTTTTAGTGAAGTATTCTTTATTGGGAGAATTCTAAACTATGATTTTTACATAGAAAGAATATTACTGACAGAAAAACATGTTTAATTTGTAAGCTATATTCAGATCTGGAGTTACTGCCTCCTTCTCCATAAAGCCATGGGCTGAATTCTAGCACAGGCAAGAGCAGCAATACTGTCTATGGAGACAAACCTTCCAATGGAACTGGCAAACTCCCTTCTCAAGCACTGAAAGGGAAATATATTTTCAGGCTCTCAGTCCATTCAGTCTATCGAATCTATTTTGCTTTTTGTGTTTTTGTTACTGTTTGTTTGTTTTGTGTTTTGTTTTTGTTTTGAGAAAGGATTTCTCTGTGTAACTCTGACTGTCCTACAACTTATGATGTTTACCTAGCTGGCCTCAAACTCACAGAGATCCACTTGCCACTGCCTCCCTAGTGCTGGGATTAAATGTGTATGCCACAGTGCCTAGCTACCAAATTTTGTTTAATGTGTTCTTTCAGCAGGAAATATGACATAGCAACTATGTAAATTTTGAGTATTGTTGTGCACCAATAAAGTTTTACAAATACAGAAATTTTAATATCCTAATAATAATAAAGTGGCAATGAGCATGATTAAATACAATTTTGTTCAACTATATAAGAATGTTAAAATCATTCTTAGTCACGTGTAGTTCAAAAAAAACATTAGTCTGAATGTTGGAAAGAGCTATTGAAGAACTTTGTTTACTCCTATACACACCTAGCTTGAAAACACAGAAGTCACCAGGGACATGTTTGACTTAGGGTCTCTAATTTAGTGCTTTCTAAGGGAGAACATACTCCATATTTAAATTTTTTAATATAATGGTACTGTACCTGTTATACTCTTGCCTTCTGTGGTGGTTTCAATGAGACTGGCACTCATAGGTGCATATGTTTCTATGCTTGGTCTGCATGTGGTGGAATTTTTTCAGGATTAGGAGGTGTGGTCTACTTGGAGGAAGTGTGGACTCAACATCATTCCAATTGGCTGTTATTTTCTCTTACTCTTAGCTAACATACACACACACACACACACACACTTATGTATACACACACACACATATGTCATTATAACCAAATTACAAATGCTTGATAAAGCTTTGAGATAAAATAAATATTTTCTGAGCCAAAAAAGAATTAATACATGTGGAGCATAGGTATGCAACCTATTAGTTTATGACTGAGAATTAGAAAAATTTCACCTGAGTCATGGTGGGACTATGCCTTTAATTCTAGCACTCAGGAGACAGAAGTAGATGCATCTCCCAGTTTCAGGACAGTCTTGTCCTCAGAATCAATTACAGGACAGCCAGGGCTACACAGAGAAACCTGTTGTAAAAGCAAAACAAAATAAAAATTCATGTTTAGTAAAAAGCAAAATTTGCTATGAAAATTTACATGATGCTCTACAGGTATGCTGAAGTTTAGAATACAAGCACTTTGCCATTCTAAGGATCTTAAACTTTATCTGGGAAGATGAAGTCGATGACAAATTCTCAGCAAGTGTATACTATATAAAACCATTCAGACATATGCTGCGTTAGTGCATACAGGCAACAAGGAGCCAAGAGCCATGCCCATAATTTCATTTGGACCAACAAGGTGCCAATGGCAAAACAGTAATTCCAAGCATAAAAACTATGTTGTTTATGGATGAGATATTTTATGTGTTTGCTTAATATTGTGTGGATGGTGAAACCCAGGTGAGCTAGGACAATGCAAACTGCCTAAAGTCAGACACACAGAGGCTTAACAAACTGCCCGTAGAAGTGTTTTTTTTTTTTTCTTATTTATTCAGCATTTAAGTTTGGACTTCAAAAGTCTTCAGAAGGAAAGAAAAAAACCAAACAGACACATACAAACACACACACACACACACACACACAACTAATGAAAAAATTGTGAAAACTACAGAAGATGTAGAAATTGGCAGCAAAAAAGCTGTCAGGTCTTTGAGAGTTCTGATTAACACTCAACCAATAGCCATCCAAGCTAAGAACAAAGCCAAAAGTCATCTATACAATTTTTCATACTAAGGATTTATAACATTTCAACATGACAGCATTTATGACAGCTATGAAGTCATTCTTTATATGCCAATTGGAAATCATGAACCCTTCTGCACACACCATTATATGTAATCTCAGAAATTCAAATTAATTATATGAGTAGCCAATGGGGTATTTTACAATGATTATACCACTGCGTGGATGAAATAAGTTTCTGACATAATTATGCTCTCTAAAGGACAAAATTATCTTGGGAATGGTTAGAAAATGTCCATTTGTCTATATGAATTTCTCATTATGACAGGCTAGACAGGGAACCCATGTTGCCAATAGAGCATGGATATCCTGTCTGAAAGGTCTTCAAACTTAACATGTTAATAAGATTTTACATATCCAACTTCCATATCAATGTTCTTGAAATTACCAATAAAATGCATCTGGTCCATCAATGTATATAACTGTAGTCAAATGTGTGCTATTATTGGCCATTCACCAATGTAAATATGCCATCTACTTAAATCTTTATATCTATGAATTTTAAACTGATTTTCTTATTTCTTACATAGAAATTTTCTCATGTATACCAGCTCAGTTTTGTTGTCTTGGTCAGCCTTATTTTAAACCTTCCCATTATTCATCAAATGATCCTCAGGAGAAGATGGTCAAATGTGATTCCTGAGGAAGGCACTCAAGGCCAAGAGGTTATAAAAAGCAGGTGAGAGACCTAGTTTCTCCCAGTACTGAAACTACTTCAATGACTTTATCTTTTTCACATGTAAGTAGATTTTCCTTTGATGTAATGGTTCTATTGTGTTAAAACTTGGACAAACTTTTAAGTTTGACTTCAAAATCCTTGCTAACCTAATTTACCACCCTTTTTACACCTCTTGTAAATCTGTTGAAATGGGTGGCAAAGCAGAAGAATCTATCAAGAGGACAAAAATACAAGTCAAGTTTATTAATAGTGTATTTATGGGTTTTGTAGTTTCTAGACAATTGGCTATAGGTGGAGAGCATAAAGATGGGAAGAGAATGAGAAGAGACAAAGAGGGAATACTAAGGGAAATTAATGTGGATGTCTGTTCTCCAATGCTGGGAACAAGGTGGAAGAATGAATTCTTGATATACCATAATATATAGTACATAGAGTTTCACAGTAAAAAAAGAAAACATACAGAAAATATTGATAGAGATATAAGAGGAGATTTGTAAGGAACTGTCATGCAGTTGTGGAGCCTGATTACCATGAAAGCTGGTACCAAGGAAACAAGTGTAGAAATTCAGTTTGAATGCTAATGCTTCCTATGTTTGATGGAAGTGAATAAATAATTAAGCTATAAAGATTTTCTGTGATATTATTTGTGGAACCATAAGCAGAGATTTCTGCACCCAATACAGGACCAATGGCAGAACAAAGAAATTACTGTAATAAGTCTACCTCAGTAAACAAATCCATTAGGATAGCTTAAGGGAAGACAAGTTGAGGGCTTACTTACAAGAGAACGGAAGAGTTGGGTAGCTGAAAACCAATAAAGCCTGCAGTACAGGTGATGATTCCTGCAAGCTGCATCCCAGGATTACACAGGAAAAGAGATATACCACACAGAACTCCTAGCAATTGATAACTGCATATATGACATCAGGGAAGGGCCTCATTGTCTGTCTTTCCATTTTACTCTAGAAGGGAAAATAAATTAATTCTTCTGCTGTCTATTTTTCTCTGAGTCTTCAAAGGAGGGAACAATGCCTATTCTTAGTAATATACGTGGATCTTTTTCCTAAATCACATAATAATCTATTATTGAAAAATCTTCATAGGTGTATTGAGGTAAAAAAAAAAAAACCAAAAACTTGTTTTTTTGACTTCCTGGGCATACCTTATCCTAGCCAAATTCAGATTTTAGGTGACCGACACAATCGATAAGAGAATTCTGTAGACCTGTAGGAGTCTCACTGCATACTCCCTGAAATAAAAGCCAGAGTATGAAGAGCAAATGCTGCTTCTGAAAAACACTTCAGAATAACACACATATGTTCCTAGTATTATATGCTCATTCCTTAGCTGAACTGAGGATTAACAGCAGAATACGCCAGGAGTGAGGAGGCTCAGTTACCATCGAGGATATAATAAAAGAAGATCTTGTTGTGGACAACAGTTTGTTCCTAAAGCCTCATAGGGAAAATAACAAGTTTAATTAGACTCTTGGAGTATGAATAAACTCACAAAATAAAGTCACTGACTCTCTACCTGATTATCCTGCCTCTCTCCACAACAGCACAACAAGAGGCAGAAAAGAAATCAAAAGTGGACAATGGACCCTGAATATCTCCACTCTCTCTGATGCATCTGACACATTTTAGAGAATTACCTTTATGTATATAGGATAAGATATTGGATAATATATTGAACTAGGCAGATTACAAGTACAAAAGTGATCTTTGAAACAAGAACTTAAGATAATGTTGGGGTTATATTTAAGAAGAGTTAGCAGGCAAATTCAAAAAATATTATTTGTGTCACAAAGTGCAAGCAATTCATTTTATATATTGTTTATGCAAAGTTGATACAAGTCACACACACACACACACACACACACACACACACACACACACAGAGAGAGAGAGAGAGAGAGAGAAAGGGAAACAAAGTTAGTGTCCCTCGCACATCACTCATCTTTGGAGGACAATATTATACATAATTTCTGTTCTTTCTATCAGTGCCCTTCATTAATACCTTTTAATAATTGCAGAAAGAAAACTGTCAGTGGATTGTAGTGCTACTCCAAAGACCATTTACATCTTCTCCCTCAACAGAGACTTTAGCTTCCCAGACAGGTTAATTCTCTGAGACATAAGAATTCACTTAAAAATCAGACTCAACTTTATCAACACCAAAATTGTGAGTAAGATATTGGAAATAATAATATAAATGCACAATCAAGTGGAATATGGTCTGCTAAATATAAAATAGAAGTTCATGGAAAAATATGACACATTAAAAAAATTCCTTATTTTTCTGTCCTGTGCAGAAAAAAGTGACCAAAAATTTATACAAGCATCTATTTCTACTAGGCATGGAGGTTTATTCGTAATCTGACCACTTATGTGCCTGAGACAGCCTGGGCTACAAAGTAAATTACAAATCACTGGGCTATAGAATGAAAGCCACTTTCAAGAAACCACAAGAAAAAAAAATCAGTTGCAAGCTATTGTCAACCTCATTTAATTGTAGCTATCATGATTGCAATATTATTTTTCTTATATATTCTGGATGACCCTCCCCCAATGCTCTCACACACAATTGGTTGAAGGAAAACAAAATAAACTAAGAACGGTAAGAAGGCTGGAGAGATGGCTCAGCAGTTAAAAGCAATTGCTAGTGTTTTAGAGGATTCAGGTTTATTTCCCATCGGCTACATGGTGGTTCAGGACCATCCATAACATCCATTCCAGGAGATCCAATGCCCTTCTCTGACCTTTTTGGGCATACCATATGCATATGGTGGTACAAATACATACATAGAAGCAAGACAATCACAGACCTAAAATGAAATCAATAATCTAAAAACAGTTAACATAATAAAGGCGTAGGCCGGAGGCTCCTCTTTCACACTCATGCCTATTATTCACTTAGCAATCTGAAAATATCTCATCTGGATCCAACTCTTTCAATCCCTATCATTTCCAGTACTAGCTGAAAACTGACATTTTAGTGAACAATGGGGGACAGTCATCATTCAAAACACAATGTGAATCTTTTTCTGAAAGGTTAATTTAAAATATTGTTGATCAATTTTCAGATCAAATTTTAGAACTCAATCCTAGAAATGACTTACTTAATAGCTCTTTTGTCACACTGCTCATTAAATTTTTAATTGACAGGAAAAATAAAATTGAACAGTAGGGTAGTATAATGAACATATGAAAATTTGAAATTACCTCAAGATTATCTATTGCTCTAAAATATTGATCGAATATTTATTGGATACCAATTGCCTGTCATGCACAATTCTTCAGAGATACTAAACTGTAAAGGAAGCAAAAACGACATTAACTACCACCGAGGAACTTCAGTTCTTACGAAGGACTGGTAATTGCTTATAATTGAAAGCATTAAAACCACAGCAAAATGTGTAAATTACACATTTGATGATCAATTAAAAAGTTTTATACATTGTGAGTTTTCTCACTAAGTCCAAAAGAAATAATGACTCTCAAGTATTAATTAATTTCATAATTAGGCTATGAAAACTAACTTAGAAACTCAGATCTGAATTTGTATGTACATATGCTGCACCATGTGAAACCAAAGGAAAGTTTTCACAGTGATGTGAGGACTTGAGAAGTCAGCTCTTTGCAGGTTCAGTGATAACAGATGAAATACTGAAGTGCTGGCGGGCATTTCTATAATACAATTTCTTTGACTTCTCTTTGAGAAAGGGAAATCTCTCTCTTTTTTTTCTAGGCACTTCGTGTAGCACGTTAATTCAGCATTAATTATAGAACATGTCAAACTGTATTTCAGTCAAAGCTCCATGTAAGTCTCCTGAGCTTTCTTAATGACAGTAATTATAGGTCATAAAAAGAGTCGTCTAAAATTAACATTTCTCTCATGTCTTGATAGGAAAATGTAAATGGCTGCACAGTACAGATGTTTTGATTAGTAAATTTACACTTCCTTTTTAGTTTCAATGCTTGTCAAACTTCAGTGTTAAACTCAAGGTGCTGCTTCTTTCCTCTCTCAGAGTACATAAAGGCATGTGGAAGATGCTTGCAGAAGTTCTCTGTGTGCTTTACTTTGCTGTTTATGGTGAAATCAAGGAATAAATCTAGGGCTTTCTCTGTAGTAAGCACCGTGGTCTTTCTGGGATGAGCAGAAGGTTTTAGCCTTGAGAAACACAGGGAAGTTGAAATAAATAAGCATTGGTGTTGGTTGATGGGTGTTAAAAAAAAAAGCATGTCAGTTTCCATGCATATCTGAATCTCCTAGCAAGCCATGTTTTATCATATACTATCAGAAAGAAAACACATAAAATCTGCTGGATTATGAGCTGTCAAAATTTACTTACCAGAAAACGAGAATGGAAACATTCTGCTTTAAACAATGTTAATATCATCAAACATCCAGGGAAATATAACAAATTAAAAGAGAATCACTTCAAAGAATAAAAGGCCTACACCTTGAGTAATAATAAATCTAATACTTGACATTCATCTCCCTAGAAAATAAAATTAGATAAACTTTTGCAAGGGCATTCAGAACAGCCAATCCAGTTTATTAATAATTTCCTGTTTTTATATTGGAAGCTCATATTCTCTGGCCTCAGCCACAGTAGACCTCCACAGATATTTAATAAAGCTGCCGTCTGTAATCCTCTCTGATTACCTATAACCTCCCAGCTATAACACATACTGTGCCACAGCTTCACGGAAGGACAGCACACTGTCACCTGCTATGATGTTTGACAGCTTATTCTGTAACATCAGGCCCGCACAAAATTACTTTTTCCAAATTCATCCCTAGTTAATAATGAAAGCAATAATGATATTCAGGATGCGTAATATTCCAAGAAGGCAAAATGAGGCAATGGAGGGAAAAGATTAAAGAACGACTATTATGGAAGGAAGATCAAAAATGGAATCTTGTACCACATAACAGTGCTTCAATTATAATGCCACACCAAGAGTTCTTCATATCACTTACAAAACCACACTGCAGAGCCAACCTGGGAGAGATTTCCCATTGTATTTACTCTGGCTAGGTGATTGCTCCAGTTCATTGAGGATAACCTTTGAAATGTCTCTTTTTAAGTTATTCTTGGGCATTCTCTTAGGACACAAAACCACATAACTTTAATGCAAACATCTAGTTAATAGAAACACATGCCTTTTGTCTCACTGGTTCGCAGCAGTAATAGGGTATTTTCTTATAAAAATGGATCAGACTAAAGCTAACCCAAATTCACAAGTGCACCAAATCAAATTTAATAGGGTTTTTAAAAGATGAAACACCAATTTAAAAATCTCAACTTGGCTTGAAAAATAGATGTGTATACAACTTAGGCAGTACTGAGTATATTACATCTGTCTTCATTAAAAACAATGGTTGACCTTCATAGAAAGTTTAACTTGACTTTGTGATGTTAAGATTTTCTTTCTTCTTTTTCTTCCTTCCTTCCTTTCTTCCTTCCTCCTCCTTCCCTCCCTCTCTCCCTCCCTCTCTTCCTCTCTCCCTCCCCCTCTCTCTTTCTTTCCTCCCCCTCTCTCTTTCTTTCCTTCTATCTACCTTTCTTCTCTCCCTTCTCCTTTCCTCCCCTCCCTTCTCCTTCCATCCCCTCCCTTCCCTTCCCCTTAAATTCCCTTTTCTGTGTCCTAGTATTCCTTCTCTATTTCACATTTCTTTTGTTTTATCTTGTATCTCTTTTTTTTCCCTCTTCCCTTTTATTTGTTTTAGTACTGCAAACTTTCTCTGAAAGAAAGCCTTCATGTATTCTGCATTTTTGAGGAGATAAAAACTATGTAATAAATTTATTATGTATTTATTTTCCTTCAGTCTTTCAATAGAAAGCTTGAAGATACCTTGCACAGGAGACCAGGAAATCACAAAGGAAGTTCTGATAATGTTGTGACTCTGCTTACTGTTCCAAAAAAGGATATATTCTTTTTATATATAATGAACTTTAATATTATCACATAAACTGTATCTGGATTCTAAGGTTCATAATTCACATTGTCTACCAAAATGTTCAAAATAAATCAGGCAAAGAAAATAGACAATTAAAGTCAATAGACAGTCCTTGAAAAAGCAGAGATATTTCTATTAAACACCCTCATGAGTATGAGGCAGTGTGATGTTTAATACTGATTTTAAAATTGACAGAATCCTGAATGAAGTAGGCAACAAACAGCTGGGCATGTCTGTCAGAGAATTCTTAGATTATCTTAACTGGGATAGGTAGACGCATCCTAAATCTGGATAACACAATTCCACGGAATGAAATCCTGTACTGAATAAGAAGAAACAAACTGAACTCTTTCCCCTCCATTTCCTGATTGCAGATGCAACGTGACTTCTGCCCTAAGTCCTTGATGTCATGTTATCCATGACAAGGGACTGTACCCTCAAACTGTGCAGCACCAGAATCAATAATCCTTTCTTTTAAAGAAAGTGAGTTTCATCATGTAAGGTATATTATCAAAACAATAAAATAAGAAATGCAGCCAAACTTGCCATTTCTGATACATGGTGGATTACTGTGAGATCTCTATTAGGAAATTCCGATGAAGGCTGGAGTCTGTTTATTTCTCTTCTTCTGGAGAACCACACGGTAAACTCTGCCTTCTTGTACTTTATTAGCTCAATTGATGGGAGGTTTTTATTCAGCAAAAATAATTATAAATAATGAATGAAAGGTTTCAAATGAACCTGCTAGGAGAGTCATTTCATGGACTCTGGGAGACATGCTTAGGCATAATTTTGGAACCATTTCCTACAGTAATGGACTCTCAGGTATGGCCTCACATGCTATGATTGTGTGGTAGTATTTGCTTAGTTTTCCAGATGCTGATACCCTGAAATGAGTAAAAATGATTAAATTTTTATGAGTTAAAATTTTTATGAGTAAAAATAGATATCTTTTTTACCCATTTCAGTTCAAGGTTACCAAGAATTGAAAGTATTTTAAAATTGAGAGCAACGTGTTGCTACAATTTAATTTTTTTCTTAATTTTAATGAATTTATTTGCATGACATTTAGTCTGCATGTATGTCTGCATAGCACATGCAAGTGCAATGGCTAATGAAGTCAGAAAATGGCATTAAATATATCAGAATTGGATTTATTGAAGGTTGTGAATTGCCATGTGGGTGCTGGGGAGCTTAGTCCACATCCTCTGGATTAGTAAGAACTCTGAAATATGGAGTAGCAGTTACCAAGTAAATTTTTCTTCTTGGGTAAAATGAACCAGAGACTAAGTGGCCCAGAGACCTAGGCTAAAACCAAACAATAGCGTTCAAAAACAACAACAAACAAACAAACAACACAGCGCCAGCTATCAATAAAAGGATTCCTAAAATCATTCTGTTGTACTCATAGATCAGTGCCTAATTCAGTCATCAGAGGCTTTCTTCAAGAGCAGATGGGAGCAGTAGATGTGACCCACAGCAAGACGTTGTGCAGAGTCTAAATGTGATGTCTCCCTTAAATTCCTCCACGCAGAGCTTAGGGAACACAGTGAAAGAGGAGGGAGTAGTGTGTAAGAGTCAGAGGGGATGGTGGATACTAGGAGAACAATGACCTCAAAATTTACTTAAAAAGGAACGGACAAGTTCACAAATACTGAAGCAGCAACCACAGGCCTTTGTGGGTCTGTATCAGGTTCTCTGTATATATATTTTAGTGTTTATTGTAGTATTTTTATTGGACTCCTGAGTGTGAGAACAAGTGAGTCTCTCATTCATGTGACTGTTCTTAGAGCTCTTCTTCTGTTTGGTTGTCTTGTCCAACTTTGTTTTATTTTCTTATTATATTTTAGTTTGTCATGTTTGGTTGTTATCTCTTAGAAACCTGTAGTTTTCAAATGAGAGAGAGAAAGGGAGTGGAACCAGAGCGGGATGAGGTGTGGAGGAACTAGGAGTAGAAGAGGGAGGGAAATTATAATCAGGATATATTGTATAAGAAAATAATCTATTTTCAAGAGAAGGAAAAAAATAAAAAATCTAGTATTGTGAACCCTTATATAATATTTAAACATAATTGTTACATTACTGTTGTCAGGACATGTATAAATTGTTCCTCCAATGAGCTATTAAACATTTGATAACACTTCAAGTATATTACTACTGTTTTTCTATGTTCTCATTTAATGTTTTACTACATAATAAAAATATTTGATTTTGTTGTATAAGAGACATTGTTTAGGTCATTTAACTAACATTGTTCTTTGTAAAGTTGAAAATCAAATAAGGAAAAGGTAATATGTATCTACATAGATATGAGAGATAATTACAATTTTTCACCATATTTCTGATATTAATACAACAGAGTGATAGTGTTCCAGGAACCATTGTTGGGCCTTTAAGTTCTGTGATTCTTTTTTATCTCTATAACACTAAGCATGGAGTGAGTTGTTAAAACTGTGTGCTTGATTAGACTTCATCATAGAAATTCTAACCATTCTCCTAGCATAGTTATTTATTGAAATGTGTAGTATATTGTAGAATTACTACAGTATAGGCAGTAAAAATTTTAAACAAATGTTTGAGAAAAACCGAGATAAGTTTGCTCATTTTGTGACTTTACTATATTACACAGGTCTGTTGGTTCTCTTTCTAAATGTGTGATCACAGCCTACACTTACTCACTGAAATGTCTGCTGAGATACTGTAGAAAACTCATACTTTCCTGGGCTGGGGATTTAGCTTAGAGGTAGAACACTCGACAAATTTACATGAAGCGCTTATTTTGGTTGACAACACTCGCACATAAATAAATAAGCATTTAAAAAACTCAACAGTTTTTTGTTCAAGATTCATGTATTCCATTCTGTACAATATTTTCTTTATTTCTGAAAACCCTGTGATATCACTAATTCATGATATTTGATCTCAATGACCTTCATGTAAATGAACATACTTCTTTAAATATGAGGACTTTATTTTATGGTTCAATAAAAAAGATTGGTAATTTTGAAGTCCACAAATACAACAAAGGGAAAAGGGTTGACCTGGGAACACAGTGATTTTTTTGTTTATCTCATCAAGAGAAGTTATCACAAGGTGTAAGACTAATCATAGTCCAGACTCTTTCATCTGAAGCCTGTTGTTTCTTCCAAAGTTACACACCTGTGTCAGTTTCCTAACAAAGAGGGTAGACACGCCTCTGTCCCCTTCAAACTCTGCATAAGAAAACTTTTTCCTCTTATAGTTTTTGCTCCTAAATTAAGGAAGTTATTTATTTGATTTTGATTGACTAGGCTATACATTATTATTAGGTACAACATGATACATTGAACTATTTTTACATCATGAAATCACTAAATCAAGCTCACTATACACATTTGCTCACATACCCTCTGGTGGAAGTGTTCAAAATCTACCTTCTAGAAATAGCTAAAATCAAAGCACATGTTTAACACCTACATCTAATATATCTTACAGTTGGCTTCCTCACCTTAAAATTTTTACACAATAACAAAAATCATTTATAAAATGTTTGAGAGAAATAGACATTACGCCCTTCCCAGTAGTGAAACAGAGGAATGGTATATGTATGAGGTAGGGGCAGGGTTGCAGATGAGACACTGTGTGTAGAACAGTGTCTACTGTTCAATGAAATAGAAACACATAGGTTGTGTGCTTTCTTATACAAAACAGAGTAAAATTCATTAGAACCACAACAGCGAACACTTTGCATTGGAAACAATTCTGAGTTTCAAAAATGAGCATTTTTTTCTCTAAATCAGTTTAATGAAACTATTTGAGAAACTGAACACTACTTTGTGTTTACACTTTTCTTTAGACTTGATTGAAGAAAAGAATATGGACAATTGTATTCGGCCATGTTAATGGTACCCGACACTTTCTATACACAACCCTTGCCCTTGCCCTCTGTACTGTTAAAGGTGTAACTGCTTGGCTTGAGAGCTATTTCAGATCCTAAAACAAGAGCTGACTGGATAGAGCTAGCTCGACTGAAATTAATGGATTTTGAGCTATCATATTTTAGAATATATTTAATTTATTTAATTTAATCTTAAATTGAGTTCACTTCTCAGCAAAGTTCTTATGAGCATAGATAATTAGCTAAGGTCCAAATTTTCCGGTGCATTCTAATTGGATGAGGGATTTCTTCAGGGCTCTTGATTGCAATATTTGATGTTTTCAAAATCAGAAATTGAAAGTCCAAGCCTAAAGCTGCTAGCCAACTGCAGAAATGTATTACAGAAAAGGGGCATACATTAACAAAATGCAGCTATGGATTAGTATTTAAAAATAAATTTAATAAGTTTAATCACAGAGCTGTTACTATACTTTTTTCAGGTGCCATTGAAAAATTCATTAAAACACCAGGCAATCAGTTGAATGAAAATATGGAAAACACCTGTGAACAAAGTCATCCCCCCATCCTCAGATCACCCTATGTATCTGGATGATCACCTTCAAAGAGTTCTTCAAGATTCCCATTTAAAAACCGAAGAAAGGTGTCTTAAATATTTTTGTTTTATTAGAAAATTTAATAAAGCCCATCTTAAATTTACTTGATCTTTCTCTTAATAATGTAAGTAGACAAAAAAATCACCTCAGTCCCAAGCATAAATCTGTGGAAAGTTGTTTGAATGATCATTTCATATTTACTAAAAGTGCCATTATTACAATTAAAGTAGGAAAGTTATCAGCAACATTGATAATATATAGCAGTACTCTAAATAGCCTTTAAAAAGACATTTTAATAACTGGGAGGAGAAAAAATTATTTATTTTTTCTTAAGCTAATTTGTGCTTTGTTTTGAACAAAACCTGTCAATATGAATGTTTATTATGTGTTGAGTGTGTATGTTGGAAAACATCTTGGGATCTGCTTATGACGCTTACTCTGAGGCAAATCTTGTGAGACAAATGGATAAACATGAATGTCTTGAATGACAGGGCACATGGTTTATTTATGTTTATAAAGGAATAAATGAAAAATACAATAATAGTAAATACTTTTGCAATAGTAAATCTCAAATTATTAAACTAGTGCGGAAGGTCATTTCAATTGTGGAACTATAAATATATGTTTACTCAAATCTTTGCTATTTTGAAGATCATAGAAAATGGTCTAGAATAGTTAAGGACCATAAATTATCATCCACTTATGCATTTGAAGTATATTTTAAGGATTATATGTTTTGTGTGATCAATCTGAGTTGGTAGAGAGGAGCTCTGATTCTGAGTTGCCACTATCCGAGAAAATGAATTTAGAGAGGAAGCCCTTGCTCCTCTGAGCTACAGCCCACATTAAATGAACAGTGAAATCCTATGCTGCTGTCCTAGAGTAAAGAAGGTCAGCTTTGTTACTGACTGTGATTATTGGTGTGGCCAACACATCTATGCTGTGTTTGTACTCTGGGTCTGGCAGTAAATAATCTTATGGTCAAGGTAAGCACAAGGGAGATGAGGCTTCAGTTATAAACAAACTGGAGGCAAAGTACAGAGGAATGGACGACAGTAAAGCTATGTTCCTTGGCCTCCACATAGACACTCTGCTCTGCTGAGGGCTAGGGTAGTGATAGCAGGAGCCAAGTCCCAGGTTCCTGGGCCTTTACTGGACTAAACTCAGAATATCTAGGCTGGAGCAATAATGCAGTTTGGGCCCCAAAGCAACTTCTAACTCCAAAGTGTCTTCTTGTCATGGTTATTATCAAAGGCATAATTTCCAGAAACCCAGTAATGTAATTTTCTAATGTACTTCATGGAATATATACAAAATTAGATGTAAATTTCTAACATGAATTTAAGTGAACAAAACAAAGCACTTGATTTTGTTTTCTTTGGAGAGGGAGCACAGAATGGTTTGTTAGCTTTGACTTTGCATTTTGGGCATACAATGCTAATTTTCCCCAATCCACTCTGGCCTGTCATCCTTGATTAGCTTAGCCAGTGATGTTGGTGAGACTTTATGGGTGTGCCTTCTGGCATTACTGGAAGACACAATTTCACAGCAAACTCCTAAAAACTACAGGAAACACAAGTATCCTCTTTTTCTTTTTAAACTACTTGAAGTTCTGGCCAAATGAAGTATTTGTTGAATCCCATATCTCATATTTGTTGAATCTTATCTTTTTCTTAAAACATAATTAGAAAAGTTTAATAAATATAAAAAACATGCCTTATGTTTACAAAAGTTGGAAATTCCACTCAGGCAATAAGCACCTGAGACCAAATATTTAGAACCGAAGAAAGCCATAGAGAATTGACTTAATCATTAGATATCAAAAGTTTTGAAACACCAAAAGTTCAATCTTAGCAATGAGGAGATAAATCATTGAATAAAAACTAACCAAAACAGATAGTTCATAGACTTAAGAGTAAAGATCATAGAAGTTTTTAATATTTTCCATGTTATTCAAATATTTGGTGAGAAAATATGCACTAAATCTAAAAGTGCAAAAAAAACAGCAAAGAGAATGTTGAAAATATAAAAAGAGAATGAACTTACTGTCAAGTTGTAGACTTCCAAATTTAAAAAATAAACTCATAATAAACTGATACAAGCTAAAATTTGAGGAAAACATTTTAAAAATGAAATTGAGAGTGAAATAGTGAAAATTATGCATGTGATGCTGCATAGTTGATTGAGAAAGCTATCCCAGTAAGCTAATTATCAATGAAGCAGCTTTCACATGATTGGGACTGCTAAAATGATGGAGAGAGATGTGAAAGAAAAGCAGTAAAACATGTGCTTTGGAAGATCCTTCAAATGCAAAAAAACCCACATAATAATCAGAAAGGTGACCTGCATACAAGCAGGCAAAAACAATAATAACATTTCCTTTTAGTAAAAACCATGCAATGAAAAGACAGAAAGATAGCTACAAAATCCTGAAATAAAATTATCTGTGCTGCAATGTTTCCTAACTATTGAAAATGCATTTAAAATAGAATGATAAAGTAAACTTCCTAATATAAAACTTTTCTTTTAAAAAGTCATGTCAGAAAACCCCACCCTCCAAAGGCAGGTAAAGACAGTTCTCCATTAATATATCAAAGTCATAGCAAATGGAGAGATGCATTTTTATGAAGAATTTGATAATAAGTTGAAGAAAAAAAATGTTACTATGTTCATAACAGGTTGCTAAACATGAGTGAAAATTTATTATATACTTTATAAAATAATTATAAGATTTTTATATATTTATGATCATAACACAAATGTTGATAAGATACAGGAAAGGATATATATATAAAATAGTTTATGTTGCAAATTATGCATATATATAAAGTTGAATATATATCATAAATTATTACTTGAAAGATAAATTATTATCATTATAAGAAAACATTAGCATATAAAACAAAGAGCCAAAGAAATAAACCTACAAATTATCATATAGAATGCTTGAGAATGGATCTTAGCTAGTAGAATCTTGTTTAATAGGGCCAGGCAGTGGTGGCATGTGCCTTTAATTCCAGCACTTGGGAGGCAGAGGCAGGTGGATCTCTGTGAGTTCAAGGCATGTGTTGTGTGCAAGAGCTAGTTCCAGGACAGCAAGGGCTGTTACACAGAGAAACCCTGTCTCAAATAAAACCCCTGCCCCCCAAAGAAAACAAAAACTAAAACAATCTTGTCTAATATTCATGAGCCCTGCATTCAATTCCTAGCACTGTATAAACTAGTCAGCCATGTAGGTGCATGCCTGTAATACTAGTATAAGGGAAATAGGGCCTGAAAGCCATTTTGAATACAAAGAAACTGCAGCTGGCCTAGGTTACATGAAACCCTGAATTAATTGGACAAAAGAAAGTTTGAGCAAATGGAAAATCGTCAAAAGAACAGTTCTTTGGTAGATATCAGTATTACTTTGTTAGTAATCAATGAACGGAATGATTGCAGCAGATTTGACAACTATTCTTGCCTTAGTCTAAATGACATACCTAGTACATTCTTTGCAATATTAGAAAATATGGTTTTAATTAAATGCTTTTAGAACACTTTTCCAAATAGTCTTTTACATCATTTATATTGTATAAACTTTTTCTACATGATTTAAAGCCTTGATGGTAATAAATATGCAAAGCTAATCAAGAAGAGAGACTATTTCAGCAGACACTTCCCCATGGAGAGGAAGAAGTCAATTACAAACTCATGAAAAACTTTTCATATCCTTGGTCATTTTGGAATTATGAAGTAAAATCACGATTTATAACACTAAAACAAGTTACATTTAAGTGGTACCTCATACCAATTATTGTTGAAGATTTGGAAGAAATAGAGCCCGTTATGTGAACATAAGGGGTAGCACACACCTTTAATCCCAGCACTCAAGATGCAGAGGCAGGAAGATCTCTGTGAATTCAAGATCAGCCTGGTATACAGAACAAGTGCCAGGACAGGCTCCAAAGCCACAGAGAAGCCCTGCCTCTAAAAACCTGCTCTCCTCCCTGCTTCTCCCCTCCCCCCTTTAACCCTCCCCCAAGGTCCCCATGCTCCCAACTTACTCAGGAGATCTTGTCTTTTTCTACTTCCCATGTAGATTAGATCCATGTATGTCTCTCTTAGTGTTCTCATTGTTGTCTAAGTTCTCTGGGATTGTGGTTTGTAGGCTAGTTTTCTTTGCTTTATGTTTTTTTTTTTTCATTTATTTTTCATTCAAAAATTTACACTTCCTCCCCTTCTCCCAGTCCCCTCTCGCTCCCCCAGTCCCCAGTACCCTTTCTTCCTCCCCCTGCTTCCTTAAGAGAGGGCATGGTACCCTTCCCTGTGGGAAGACCAAGGCCCCCCCCCCCCGCTCCATCCTGGCCTAGGAAGGTGTGCATCCATATAAACTAGGTTCCCAAAAACCTAATACATGCAGAAGAGATAGGTCCCAGTGCCATTATCATTGGCTTCTCAGTCTGCCCCCATTGAGTCCTGTTTGATCATATGCTCATTCAGTCCTGGTCCAGCTGGATTTGGTGAGCTCCCATTAGATTAGGCACACTGTCTCAGTTGGTGGACCAACCCCTCGCAGTCCTAACTTCCTTACTCATCTTCTTCTACCTTCTGCTCTTCGACTGGACCTTGGGAGCTCAGTCCATTGATCTGATGTGAATGTGGGTCTCTGTCTCTATCTCCATCCATTGGACGAAATTTATATGGTGATGATCAAGATATTCATCAATGTGACTATGGGACAAGGCTAGTTCAGGCACCCTCTCCTTGCTGCCCAAGTACCTAGCTGGGGACATCCCTGTGGACACCTGGGATCCTCTTTAGAGCCAAGTCTCTTGCATAGTGTAGCAGTTATCACATCTGCTTTACATGAAGAAGGGTCCTGGAACCATTTGCTTTATGTTTAAAAACCTCCTATGAATGAGTACATGTGATAACTGTCTTTTTGTGTCTGGGTTACCTCACTCAAAGTGGATGTCAATGTGGCAATTTCTCAGAATCCCTCAATATCCAGTAATGGATGCTTGATTGTGCCACAAGGACATGTGCTCAACTATGTTCATAGCAGCAATGTCTGCCATAGCCAGAACCTGGAAACAACCT
This sequence comes from Ondatra zibethicus, assembly GCA_004026605.1. Classification (NCBI taxonomy): domain Eukaryota; kingdom Metazoa; phylum Chordata; class Mammalia; order Rodentia; family Cricetidae; genus Ondatra; species Ondatra zibethicus. Next base: position 41,830 of record PVIU01008512.1, read on the forward strand.
AAATGCCCTTTGACCAAAGAATGGATAAGGAAAACGTGGTACATTTACACAATGGAGTACTACACAGCCGAAAAAAATAACGGCATCTTGAATTTTGCAGAAAAATGGTTGGAGCTAGTTATGTAGTTTTGTTAAGAATGTGACTGCTTTCTGCACTTGTACAAAAAAAAAATCTTCCTAAGTAAAAAATGAAGAGTTATGGATTAACACATTGGAAGATAGGTTTCTGGATAGCCTAGGATTAACTCTGTCTCGTGGTTATTAGTTTGGTAACTCTTGTGTAGGACTATAGTAAAAGGATAATGCCAAGCAAGGAAAATTACACATTGTGCAGTTTGAGGAGCAGAAGAGAACTGGGAAGTGTAATGGAACTCTGCCCTATTTTCAAAAGAATAAGGGAATATAAATAAATAAATGTATGTCCCAATATTAATTGGAACAAAGTGATGGTAACCTCAGGGTAAGACCCCACACAGCTAAGTTTCCAACTCTATACAAGTGATTAAAAAATTTTATGGCCAGGCATGGTGGTATACATATTTAATCCTAGCACTAAGCAGGCACAAGCATGCAGATCTCTGACTTTGAGGCTTGCAGGGTCTACAGCATGAGTTTCCAGACTGCCAAGCTTAGGGAGTGACAGAAATCATTTCAAATTAGAGAAAATGTATTTGAACAAGGTAGGAGGGAAGCATGTTCTAGTGCCAACAAGCACCAGAACTTGGCAGCTTCAGTCACGAGTTCTAGCTTTAAAGTTAAGGATACAATAAAGGGATTATGTAATCTCCATCAGCAACTAAGGAAAAACCCCAAGGTTAGGCATGTGCCAGACCCTTCATGGATGCCCAGAGATGTCTTTGCATGAAACTGGGAAGCTAAAACCTGGATTGCCTTGGTACCGCCAAGGATGTTGGCAATGATAGATAACTTGGATACAGGTCAAAAGAAAGCTAAAGATTAGCTTTGGAAATAGTTGGAGAGAGAGAAGTGCGTTGCCATCAACAAAGCTGAAAGAAGTTGGAAATCTGAAGAAGGCTTTAACATCAGACATGGAGATGTGTGTTTGGAGCTTGCCCTGCTGGTTTTAGGTCTTGCTTTGGCCCAATATTTCCCCGTACTCTCATTCCACCCCCTTGGAATGATAATGTATACTCTGTGCCATTGTATGTTGGAAGTATGTGATCTTATTTTTTTATTATTTTACAAGTGATTACAGGTAAGAGACAGCCATGACTATCCAAAGAGACTTTAAATTTTGGACTATGAAACAATGTTGAGACTCTGATGGACTATGTTAAATTTTGAAATTAACTGAATGCATTTTTGCATTATGATGAGGCTAAACTCTGAACTATAGTGGTTTGAATAGGAATGGCCCCCAATAGGCTCACTGATTTGAATTCTTAGACATCAGGAAGTGGCACTACAAGGATTAGGAGGTGTAGTTTTGCTTGAGGAAGTGTGTCACTGTGGGTGGGCATTGGGACTTCAAATGCTCATGACGGGTTTATGTTTTTCTCCTTCTGCTCTGTGATGACCAAGATGTAAAACTCCCAGCTCCCTTCCAGTACCATGTCTGTCTGCAGCCCTCATGCATCCTGCTTTGCTATCAGTAGAATAAATCCTGAAACTGTAAGAAAGTGTTTCTTAGCATCTATGTATGTTTCTGGTTCTTTCTTATCTTTGCTGTGTCCGGTTTTGGTTTGTTTTTATTTTATTATCATTTTTAGATGCTTATTGGCATTCAAAGCAAAGAGAAAGGTTTTAAATTTGGGTTGCTGGAGTAATGTGAAGGATCTAGGAGGATTTAGGGGTGGGAAAACCATAATCAGAATATACTGTATTGAAAACAAATCTATTTTGATTAAATAAAATTAAAAATCAATCAAATTCATTAAATTAAACTTAAAATGTAGAAACTACTAGAAAAAATTATGGGAAAAAACATCTAAAATGGACTTCAATAACTAAGGATACAGTAATAAGACTAGATAAGCATGATGTCATCATGTTATGAATATTTTGTCCAGCAGAGCATACAACCATGAGAGTAGAGACAACCCAGAATTTGAGGAACTTTCCCAGAAAAACGTCAATATTGTGAGTAGATAAAGAACTGGAAAACTTTCAACACCAAAAAGAATAAATAATTCAACTGGTAAATAGAGAAATGAACTGAAGAGTCATGTCATAAAAGAACATATATGAATATAATTATGAGTTTGTTATGTATAATAGATATATATGCATATCTCTCTAAATAGATATAAACTTAAGGGCCACTAAAATCAAAACTGCATTGGAGATGGGGCACTAGAAGTCCAAATCAGCTTCTAGAATCCACATGACCCAATGGTGGCTCAGAACCACGTTTAACTCCAGTTCTAGTAGCTTTGTGCCCTTTTGGGATGAAGTAAACTTTTGCATGCACATGTCTACATGTCTCTCTCACGCATATAAAGGGAGAGAGGGAGAGAGAGAGAAGGGAGAAAGGGAAGGAGGGAGAGAGAGGGAGGGAGGGAGGGAGGGAGGGAGAGAAAAAGAGAGAAACACATCCATAAAATAAATATTTAAAAATGCATTAAAAATCTGTCTTGCTCCGTTCACAGAATGTCTGTCTTCAAGAGTACAGATTATATATATATATAGATATAGATATATAGATAGATATATAGATATATATATATAAAATAAATGAATGCTGGCAAGCAGGTGGGAAAAGAGAAATCCTTCTATATTATTGGTGGAGATATAACTTACCCCAAAAACATGTAGTGTGTTTTGAGTTTTCTCAAAGTCCAAATAGAAATATAGTATCATTCAGCTTTACAACCCCTGTATACACATTCCTCTCAAAAGTCTAAATTGGGATACAATAGAGTTACACATGTGTCTATATTTATGAGAGCAATGTGTAAAATCTCTGTCATAAAATAGACTGGGTTCCATAAACAGATAAATAGAAAAGAAAGTCTGATATATCCATGTATACACAGACATATGTATTATGGATGTATAAGTAATGATACCATGATATTTACACAAGTATTGGTGACTCTGGATTTCCTGATTCTGGATAAAATACATTGGAATCATAGAGACCAATAACATGTGTTTCTACCATGGAAGCAGAAGGGAGGATATCAAGGAGGAAGATCATGGGCATGGGTGAGAGCAGAAGGAGGAGGGTGCTGGGAGCAGAGATGGTCAAAGCCTAATGTATTCATGTCTGAACATGATTATATCACAATAATATACATGACTCTGTAGAATAAGAGCGGAATAAGAACTAACTAGAAATGTGATCAACTTTGTACTCACTAAATTTTGAGAAAGTATTCATCAAAAATTCGAAACCCTTTTATGCTACATTCATCAATTTTTGACTGCGTAAAAACATTCAAGTAATAACTGTTTAAAAATAGAGTAAATTACATAATAATTAATTCTTCTCTGCTTGATTGAAAATATCATATGGAAGCACACTAATGCACAGAGTTTTAGTTACTGCAATATGACAGATAAAAGTCACTTACTTTATGAATTTTGAAATGGAAAATCAAGGCTATAAGCATTTCAAAACAATTAATTGTACTTATATGTCTAAATATATTTAATTAGAGGTATATTATTATTAGCTAAAGTGGTTTTCAAACTTTCGAATGCTGTGAATCTTTAATCCATGTTATGGTGATGTGCAGTCATTAAAATTATGTGTTGCTACTTTATAATGGTAATTTTGTTTCTTATGAATCATAACGTAAATATTTTTGGAGATAGAGATTTTCAAAGGGGTTGTGACCCACAGATTGAGATACGTGAATTGCCCTAGATTACAACATAAAAATCAGTTTATAAGCAACAATTATAGTCCTATTTGAAAAAAATGCAGTAGAATATTAAATCAGTAATACCACTACATATTATTTCACCTACTTCAGATGTAGAGAAACAAATTTGAAAATACTATGTAAAACTGTATACAAAATTAGCAAATTACAAGCATGAGATAAATAGCTGCATCATGTGTTGAGACTGAAAATACTCTTCTAAAATGTTAATCTTCAGCCCATTTGTTTTTATTTTCACAGAAAATTCACAATTCCCGGAGATATTTTTCAAATTTAGCAAGTTAGTTTTAAGTTGTATACAGAAATTTAATGCATCAAAAAGTCATGGTAAGAAAGATAATCTTCAAAATAACAGACTGTAGTTAAGGACGCAGCTCTGTAAAGCACTTGTTGAGCAAGCACATGATGTTCAATTAAATTCCCTGACTGGTGGCCCCCTCCAAAATCCTATCACTAGGGATGCAGAGATGTTCCCAACCTGGGACTTTCTGATCAGCCAGTCTATCCAAATTACCTACCTTCAAGTTTAAAGAGGCTGACTCAAGTTTTTTCTGCTTATCCCACCCCAGCCTGCCCCCGGGCACCCCTTTCCATCTGCGGGGGGCCTAGCTTCCCCCGAAACTCAGCCTGCTTCCCACTGAGGCCTTGGGGGAAGGGTGAGTGCAGGGCTACAGGCGCCCCCTTGTTCCACAGAGCAGAGCAGAGCAGGCTTCTTTTATGAAGCCCGCCCTTTTGACTACAAGGTCCTGGGCCAGCAAAGGACCTGATTTAATGGGAGCTCACCAAATCCAGATGGACTGCGACTGAAGGAGCATATGATCAAACCGGACTCTCTGAATGTGGCTGCCAATGGGGGCAGACTGAGAAGCCATCAATAATGACACTAGGACCTATCTCTTCTGCATGTATTATCTTTTTGGGAACCTGGTCTATTTGGATGCACACCTTCCTAGGCCGGGATAGAGGGGGGAGGGCCTTGGACTTCCAACAGGGCAGGGTACCATGCCTTCTTTTAAGGAAGCAGAGGGAGGGAGGAGGGATGGGGGGGAGCGGGAGGGGACTGGGAGAAGGGGAGGAACTGTAAATTTTTTGAATGAAAAAAAATAAAAGAATATGAAAAAAAATTTGCAAAAAAAAAAGGATGCTGACTCAAGAAGAAGTGGAGAAGGATTGAGAAAAAATCTCGACATTGACCTCTGGCTTGTATACACATTTGCACCATGCACACATTTGTATGTATGAGCACACATTTCTAGATGCTTTGAGCACACACATACACACACACACACACACACACACACACACACACAATGAAAACAACAAATAAATAACAACTAAAGCTCTTGCATTTGTGTTTATAAAATGTATTTTAGAACTTTGACAATTCATAAATAACTTCAACAACTAAAATTGAAATAAAGAAAGAGAAATTCTCCAATGACATAGAATAAATCTGCAGTTTCAGAAAACATACCAATGTTTAATAATGTAATTTATAATAAAGAAACTTCTACAGTTCTGTGGCAGAAATTATTGTATTTTCATTGAATGGTGATGGGTCAACCAAATATTCACATGGAAAGAATGGATTGTAACAATACCTGACTTGCTTCTCATAAATCATTTCCATATCGACCAAAGATGGAAATATAGGTAACATTTGAAACAATGAAATGCAAAGAACTATGGAATATTTTGATGAACTTAGTGTGTTAAGTAGTGCTGTAACTTAATTGACCAAAAACATTAAAAATCCAAAAGTGTACTACATCACACTTAGAACTTATTTCCATCCAGTTTAAACTCCAGAGGAGATAAACATGCCACAGAGTAAGTTATCTGAAATGAATATGGTTTAAAAAAGAGTCATCTCAGACTACATCAAGCCTTATATATTTTGAAATGTAAGAAAATTAAAAAATAAACTAATTAAATGTGGGTATGGTATTGAGAAGAAACGACAGAAAATGAATATACACAAATGACAGCTGGTGAAAGAATAAAACAATAGCAGAACTAACTGAAATTACAACTAGTTAGAGGAATATCAAAATTACTTATTATAAAAAACATGAGCAACACAAACCCAAAAGTTTAAATGAATAACATTGCTAATGACTGTGATGGAGAACTACAGCAAAATATGTTTATGCAGTGCTCTAGAGTTTGCTTAGGTAAAATACAAAAGAAAATGAGTAAATATGCACTTTGTGATATCTTTTACTATTAAGAGTAATAGAATATAAATAATATACATTAAAAATAAGTGTGAAGTAGATAAATATTAGAATTTATATAAATTATACTTTGGACACTGAATGCTTCTGACAATTCCATTGAAAAACAAGGAGACAAAGTGAAGAACCAAGGATATTTGAGAAAATAAATGAATTACACCAACAGTATTTAGGAAAACAGTGTGGATTCAAAAGATAAATTGAAATACACAAAATGTAAGAATGGAAGACCGTTAAGACTGAAGGAAATAGGAGATGTGTTCCTAAAGGTCATGGCAAAAATTGGCCACCTGAAATACTGGAGCTATTTTGGACCTTAGCCTGATTTGTAACTTCACACTTCATACACAGGAGGCCCTTCTGATGATGCGAAATACTTGAACCTAGAAGTAATATAGATTTTGAATTTTTATGCATGATTGAAACATTTGCATATGTATGATAGAGGATCTTTGGATAGACACAACTCTAAGTACTAAATTAATTTAGATTATATTTACATATACACACATATAAAACAAAAGATAATGTATTCAATGTTTTAGCTTTTCTACAATTTTTGTGAAAGCACACACATAATTGTGGAAATTTCCATTTGTTATGATACCTTTAAATACTCAGATATTTTTATTTTGGAGCTCCTTAGATATGATTAAAATGTACATATAAAATATAATGGCTGAGGACATAGTTCAGTGACAATATACATTAGGCCATGAATTTGATGAGAATTTGATCAGAACTGGAAAACAAAACAAAACAAGGAAATTGTAATGAGTGGTTCACTTAGAATTCACATCACTTATTCTCTGCTATTGGTGTATATTCATCCTAAAAATTATACTTTTTCTCAAAATAGAACTGTATTAGATCATCCAAAGAAGCTTTAATTTCATATAAATATAAATATATGTAAATAGATGAATACTAAATTTTAAAAGGTACTGTTAAATAAATATTAATCACAATCATGTATACATGAAAACATGTTTATGGACCCAAAAGTCCACAGTTCAACATATTGTACTCCAATGTGCTTTGTGACACTAGCTATGAAAACTAGATCCTGACTACACAGAATTATGTACATAGGGATCAGTGGGATTAACCAATAATTAATGAAATATTGAACCTGCTTTGGCAAACTATTTATAGAAATTTAAAGAACAGATTGGAAAAGAGAGGTTCCTCAAAGAGAACTGGGTTTAAGGTATTGATTAAGAGGCTGTACAGTGGAAAATTTGATGAGAAGATTAATAGAAATTTATTCAATAGGATTTGAGAGAAAGGAAAGTCTCAAAAAATATCCCAGCTGCAGATCAATTGGGTCTGGTCCTTCATTTGAAGGGGAGAAAAGTAAGAGGTCATGTATATTTATGAAGTATATGTGCTTTCTATGCCCAGAACTATGCCAGGTGTTTTACATATGCTATGCCATTTAATCCTCGTAATAGCTCTGTGTGATACACATATATATTTCTATTTTACAAATGAAAAAAATGAGACTCACAGGTTATTTAATTTGCCCAAGGTCATATGGCAAGGAAATGGAGATGCCCTGTTTGAAGCCAGGTGTGTTTGATTCAAAGGCCATGCCCCTTTCATTTCAGAATGAATCCTAATACATCACATAACATCTGAACATTTCGCTTGGTGGATGGTGATGCCATTAACTAACAGGAGGAATTCAGAATAAGAGTACGGTCTGCAGTGGAGAAGTGAGCATGTTTCAGAAATATTTGATATTTTGTTAGTAAGCATTCTGTAAGAACTTAAAAGAAAACCTCTAATGTTGTGCTGTCAATAGAGCAGACCCTGCTCATAAATGCTTAATATAAATTATAGTACTTAAAATCAAATAATATTAAAAATATACACCCTCATTCTTACTAGCCCACATTCAAATACCCAACCTTGTGTGAGGAATGGTCACCATGTTAGAGAGCAGAGGTAAAGAGCATTTCTAATAACAGATCTAACAATATGAGCCAGGAAATTAGATGAAGTGATCATCAGAACGTGAGACTGTAATGTATCACTATTGAGCAATAATAGCCAAGGCCATGTCTACCATTTATTCCTTATGAATCCTTTCATTGTCCAAACTCTTCATACAGAGTGCGTTGATCCTCATTACAGCTTTGTGAAGTCAATGTACTAATTACTGTAGCCTTTGAGTTCAATCCAGTGAGATGATTCAGCAAATCATAGTGCTCGCAGCCAAGCCTGATTAACTGACTTTAATTTCCTGGACCCACATATTTGAAGGGGAGCTTTCATTTCTGCAAGGTTTCCTCTGATCTCTTTCTGCCAATCATTAAATATATACAATAAATGAACAAAATAAATATTTGAAACTTCCCAATGAGTGTTTTGTTTATTTTTGATAATGTAATTATATGATTTCTCACTTTCTTTTTTTCACTTTCAAACTTCTCCATACACCCTTACAGACCTTTTAAAATATTCACAGCCTTTTCTTCATTAATTATTTTTAGATACATATGTGTAAATACATGTATATATTCCTAACCACACAAATACAACCTGTTCATTCTGAATAATGTTACTTGTATTTATGTTTTGTGGCTGGTCATTGGGTCTAAGATAACTAATTGGTGTGGTTTTTCTCTGGGGATCACCTTTTTCCCAATCTAATCATTCCTTAGCTTCCTGTTCCTCTTTGTGTAGTATTGCTGCCTTATGAACTTTGATCTATCCACATTGTTAGCTGTTGCTGTTGTCCTTGTTCAACTCATATGCAGGAAGTCATGTTGGTGAGCCTTTATGGGTATATCTTCTGACATTACTAAGAAACACAATCTCATAAAACTCTCTAATCCTCTGGCTCTATAATATGTCTTCCCCTCTTCATCAATATTTCCTGAGACTTAGGTGCTAGAGTAGCTTTGTAAATATAGTCAATGAGACTGTGTGCTTTCATGGTACCAGAAGTTGCCATGAAGTTTACAAAGTAGTTAAACAAACAACATTCCTACCAGTATATGATGAATATAAACCACAAAGGCTAGCACATCATTAAATCCTAATGGTATAGAGTTGGCATGAGTACCTCAACAATAAACAATAGCTATCTAACTAGGCCTAAGACTTACTCAACAAGACAGAAATCATGCCTGGTATTGGAGACCTAATCAACTACACAGGGCTAGTGGAATCATGGATTTTGGAAGAGAACCTACAAATGCTACAACTGCCACTTTACTTAATTAGCATAATACCTATGAACATTTGTCCCTATAATTACAGAAATAATAATCCTCATCCCTTATAAATTGAAATTTTGGGGGTTCATCATAATGCAGCAGATAGATAGAGTCTTAAGATTCAAGCACAAGATGCCTGGGCCCAGCCATAGCTGTCTTTGTAGTAAGGGAATTGACAGCATGTGGAGATTATAAAAGAAACAGGATATTATGGAATTTTTGTGAAAAAAAAAACTTAGGAAAAAGATCATATATAATAGGTGTGAATCAATAGATAAAAGAAAAAATGAAGATGAAGCCAATGGAATTTAAGAGTAAGTGGTCTTTTAAGCATTTCTGTACTAAGAGTAAATATTCAGTAGACCACGGATATGGATGAATTTCAGAGGCTGATGTTCAAGAAATTTCAGTTTGTCTTTGAGAAGCAGAAATCTGAGAAAGTTGCTAAGTAGGGTGTTGTATGAGGAGCGGGCCTGCTTTTCGTCTCGGCTGCCCGGCCCCGACCGCCCGGCTAGCTTACACCCGAAATAAGCACACAGAAATTGTATTAATTAAATTACTGCCTGGCCCATTATATCTAGCCTCTTCTTGGCCAACTCTCACATCTTGATCTAACCCATTTCTATGAATCTGTGTTTACCACAAGGTCGTGGCTTACCAGGAAAGATTCAGCATGTCTGACTCTGGCTACTCCATGGTGATTCTCTCTGCCTGCCTTCTTTCCCTCAGCATTCAGTTCTGTCCTCCATGCCTATCTTAAGTTTTGCCCTATTAAAAGGCCAAGGCAGTTTCTCTATTCAATGAATGAAAGCAACACATGGTCAGAAGAACCTCCTACACCAGGAGGGACATACCTAAAATTTTTTCACCAAAGGTAGGGAAGAATTATTGATGAATAGAAATAGGTGGGTAAAAGGGCATTAAAAATGTTTGTATGTAGGTCTGTATGTCTGTCTGTATGTATGTGTGTATGTATTTCAGATTTACTTTGTGTATTGTGCATGTGTTGTGGTATGAGTGTGTATGTGCCCACATTCCAGAAGACACTAGTTTTCCTTTGGGGAGAAAAACACTTATGCATGATAATCATTGATGGTTGTAGTTAGAAGAATAAGCTAGTACAAAATATAACTCTATTCAAGTGGGAATTGCTAATAAAATATGCAGGGTCATAATATGAAGAGAAGTGAAAAATATAGAAACAACACATTATGAACAGAACAAACTCTTATTCTATAGAAAAGAAGAGAAAATGATAGAAGAAAATAGGTTTGTCCTTGTTTCTTCTTTTCATGTGTATCATTTTCAAAAATAATCATACATGGGAGAAGCTGTGACTCTCACATTTGTAGTCTTGCCTAAGGAATCTCTCTTGTCATCCTTCAAATCTTCAGAGATACCATTGCTCAAATTAGAAGTGGAAAAGTAATACTGTGTTATATGTTAAATTTATAAGCTGCAGTTCATTTATATCTCACTTGGTGTTTCTTTAGATGATTTTGTATTTGGTTAAACACAGATATAGGCAGCACCTTTTACAAATTAAGTTTAGTGTTTGAGTTAAATAATATTGGTCAATTAGTTTTCAGTTGATAAAAACTAATTGGAGAACTTCAATATGCACAATTAATATGGAAAAATATTTTCTTAATATACACAAATTGCTATTAGTTTATGTTACTTTAATGAGAGCAAAGAATAATCAGATATCTAACATTTCTTGTTATTTATAAATTATCAATTAGTGTTTTTTAGAATGCTTTTAGAAAATATTAGTATGGTAACAAGTACATTATTAGGGAAGATCCAGTCATCCCAATATGATCAAATCTGTTGAGGGCCTTCACAGAACAAAGAGGCAAGGGAAAGTTGAGTCCTGCCATGGTCTTTTTGATCTAGAACCCTATCTTCTACCACTAACATATAGTTGAATTCAGGGCCTTTGTATTTGATACCTAGCATAAACACTTCTCCAAAACTCTTCAGTCCCTAGACGCATGCTGCTGGTTTTATTTGAATCCTATAGCTTTCAAGACTTTGACTTGAACCGAATCACACCATCGGTTTTCTTTTTTCTTTTATTCTCTCAGTTATTTCCTCCTCTGTCTACTCATTCCTTTCCCTCTGCTTCCCTTAAAAAAAAAAAGAGCAGTTCTCCTAGGGCTATCAAGCTATCATGGTCTAACAAGTTACTGTACACCTAGGCACAACCTCCTCATATCGAGGCTGGATAAGGCAATCAAGGAGGAGGAAAATGGTTCCAAAAACAGGAAAAGAGTCAGAGACAGCCCCACTATTAAGAGTTCAATAAAGACACACATCTATATAACTATAATGTGCATGCAGAGGACCTAACTCGGATTCATACAGGGCCTGTGATTTCTGCTTCAGTCTCTATGAGACCATATGAGCCCTGTTTAGTTTATTTCCTTGGCCTTTTTCTCATGGTGTCCTTGACCCCTGTGAGTCCTATAATCTTTTCCCTGCCCTTCTTCTGCAAGATTTCTCAGAATCAACCCAGTTTATGGCTGTGGATCTCTGCATCTGTTCTTATCAGTCGCTAGATGACACCTGTCTAACAGTTTGGTTAGATGCATATTTATGAGTATAACATAATATTTTTTCCAGTTGTATTTGGTTCTACTTTGAGGCTCTTAGGTGTCCAGCCTCTGGTTCCTTGCCCTTCCGATAGGACTCCCTCTCCTGATGTGGGCATCAAGTTGGACCAGTCATTGGTTCGCCACTCCTACAAGTTCTTCACCACCATTAGCCCAACAACTTGTGGGCAGGATAAATTGTAAATTGAAAGTTTTGTGGCTTGGTGGTATTCTAGTACCATTGCTGGAAGCTTTGCTGGCTATAGAAGATGGTTTGTTTGGGTTCCCTATTCCCCATTGCTAGTAGTCTTTGCTAGGGTCACTCTTGAAGATTTCAGGGAATTTACACTGCACTAACTTTCTATATCAGCCCCAAATGCTCCTCAACTCTTCTCATCTCCCCAAACACTTTCTCCCTTGACACCCTAAACTGGTCCCTCCTGTACCCATACCACCTGCCCAAGGTCCACTCACAAAATATAGAAAGAGAAAAGACTTCACCAACTCCACATCTGATAGAGGGCTAATATCCCAAATATACTAATTCAAGAAACTAGATATCAAAACACCAAATGATTCAAATTTTAAAATGTGGTACAGATCTAAATAGAGAATTCTCAAGAGAAGAATATCAAATGACTGAGAAACACTTAAAGAAATGTTCAACATCCTTAGTCATCAGGGAAATTCAAATCAAAATGAGTCTGAGATTCCATATTACTCCTGCCAGAATGGCTAAGATCAAAAATACAAGTGACAGCTCTTGCTGAAAGGATGCAGGGCAAGGGGAACACTTCCCCGTTGTTGGTGACAGTTCAAAAATGTGGGGCTGCTGTGGAAATCAATATGACAGTTACTCAGAAAACCTCAACACCCAGTTATACTACTCTCGGTCATAACACCAAAGAACAATTCATCCTACCACAAGGACACGTGTTCACCTATGTATATAGTGGCTTTAGTCATTATATCAAGAGACTAGACACAACATAGATATCCTTCAACTGAAGAATGGATAAAGAAAATGTGGTAAATATACACAATGGAGTATCATTCAGTTATTTAAAAAAAGACATCTTGAAATTTGCAGGCAAATGGAAGGAACTAGAAGAAAAATCATCCTGATTGAGGTAATCCAGATGCCAAAAGACAAACATATCATGTGTTCATTTATATGCGAACATTAATCATTAAGTAAAAGGTAATCAAACTACAAATCACAGACCCAGAGACTCACGGAGTGGGGTGCACATGGCTTTCTTATTTTCACCTTCCATGCAGATGATGGCACATTCAGTTCCCCATCATCTCATGAGCCAGATTGCATAACAATATCCTTTGTGCATGACTGGAGAAAAAAAATAACAATTTAAGGAGATCTAATGACATTCTGTTATAGTCATAAATTGGTGTCTAGGCTAGAAAACATCAGCTTGCTTCATCTAGCAACTGATAGAAACAGATTCAGAGACCCACAGTCAAACATTAGGCTGAATTTGTAAATCCAGCTGAAGAGAGGGATGAAGAATTGTAGAAGTCAAAGTAATAAAAATGCTACAAGAAAATCGACAGACTCAATCTCAACTCATAGGAGCATACAGAGACTGAATCAACAACCAGTGAGTTTGCATTTGGCTGACCTAGGCTTTCTGCATATATGTGTCAGCTGTGTAGTTTGGTCCCCTTTTGGGACTCCTAACAGTGAGAACAGGGACTGTCTCTTAGTAATCTATTACTAGTCTATGATTGCCTTGTCTGAATTTAACACAAGGGAGGTGCTTAGTCTTTTACTGCAACTTGATATTCCATTGAGTCCTGCCCTTTTCTGAATAGACATGGAGAAGTGGATGGAAGGAGCAAAAGAGCAGCAAAGGGGAGGGAAAAAGAGGAAAAGAAGGAGGGAAAACTGCACTTAGAAGCTAATATAAATGAATTAAATAAAAAAGAAAAAGATGAAAAAGAGAAAATGACCTTTAGAAATTTTGTAATATCAGAATATATTCAATTTTTTCTAAAACTCTGGAGAATAATTGCACTCACAAACATGTGCACATAGGCTATTTTAGAAATAAAATATTTATCATTAACATTATTTGCATTGTCTTTTTCTATAGATGTGACATAAGATTTTAAAGCTTGTGTACCCATAGTGGTATATTATTTGTGTTTTAATAAATAAAGCTTGCCTAAAGATTAGAGGGCAAAGCAGTCATACTAGTCAGTCATACAGGCCAAGGAGTGGTGGTATATACCTTTAATCCCAGTATTGGAGAGACTGAGGAAGGTGGATCTCTGTTACTTCAAGGTCACCCTGGACTATACAAGATTGAATCCGTCTAAAAGATAAACAGAGTGCACACAAACATGATCCCACCACTTGGGATCACATGCTTTTAACCCCAGTACTACAAAGGCTGAGACAGGAGTAGTATGGTTGGATGGAGAGAGGAATATAAGGGGTAAGAGATAAGAAATCTGTGAAGTATTGAGTGTAAGGTGTGGGGTCTTCAGGATTCATGGATACAGGATCTCACCAATTTTCTGTCTCAAGTAGAGACAAGAGCCAATGGCTGGATGCTTTGCTTTTCTGATCTTCATGTTGAAACACCAATATCTGTGTCTGAGTTTTTATTATTCATGCTACATTTGGTGCCCAATATTGGGGTACAATTTCACAAAAAAAAAAGCCATATGCTTGTGGCTTTATACCTACCTGCACGGTAGGATATCACCTAGGTTTTCCTCTCCTGGTATTCTCTCCCTGAGGCCCTTTCTCATACTGTTGCCAAACTAGATAATTGTAAAACTAGATAACTATCTTAAAATCCAGTCATGATTTTACTGCACTACACAGCAGCAACAAGCATCACATCTTCATCCACATCGGTGGCAGATTTGATAAGACAATTAGGAATTCTTAAAGGGAGGAATTGGCTAAAAGAGAGACATATTACCCATTTTAAAAATGGGAACCATCATTACATTGGAGAGATTTGTGTCTCTGTATGATAATATGATGGACAGTTTGAAAATGGAATCAGTAAATGAGAAGATAACTAATTTTGATGGGATTTATGTAATATCAATTTTAAACATTATCAGTATTTTCCTTTTTGTTGCATCACTAAAAAAGTTGGGGAATCTGAGTGCTAAAATATAGGCCTTAGAAAGCCCTATAAAAGAGATCACAGAGATATTCAAATGCAGACAGAAGAATTTGATGAAGAACTAATTTCAGCATTGAATTATATAAGAATAGAGAGGAACAGTCTAAGATTTTCAAACAACCATCCTTAATATATCTAGTAACCTTACAGGAATTGCAAATGGTAGAGTCTCTGTTATAGTGTACTGGACATCTGTGTCAAAGTAAGATTTAAGGAGATTCAAAGAAGCTTAGTCTCATATAACATGCTTTCACCTTTTGTGAAGCAAATTTTAAACTTGTGGTCAGTTTGCAATATAATTATCCCTAAAGACTGGATATAATTGTTTAATGTTTTTTAGGGCCTATTTCCAGAATTTCAAGGAGTACCTGGTTCAGAGAAGAGGCTATGATTATTAAACAATAGAGTAAAGCTAGAGGTATGGTAATTTCCTAAGATCAATTCTTGGAGAAGGAAATAATACTACTATAGATAGACAATCTGTATATGATGAAAGACCCTAGATTTAAGCTACACAGCAGTTTTGAATGCTTGGGCCAGAATCGGAAAAATAGGAAAGAAAATTGATTAATTTACTAAAGTTATACAGGGGCCAAAGGAAGCCTTTATGGATTTCTTACAAAGATTGACTTCAGTAGTAAATAGAAAGATACCAAATTCAGAAGCTAGAAACATAATAATTGAAACTCTAGCTTTTGAAAATGTTAATTATCAATGCAAAAGGATAATAAGGCCATTGAAGGAAAGGTCAGCACCTTCAGAGGAATAGATCTGAGATACACTTAATATCGAATTTCATGATGATGATGATACTTGAATAGGAGAGGTTATTTCCAGGGATTTGAAGAAAAATCAAAATATCAAATGTTTCAAGCAAGCAAGGTTGCTTTAAAAGTCTTTTTATACAGGGCATTCCTAGAAACAATGATTTTTTTTTCTAAACATATTCCATTCAGAATGTCCTTCTCTACTGGTCAAACATAGGAATTGGACTAATGAATATAAGTCAACAGGGATATTCAAGGTAATATTTTGTCAACAGGAAACACCATGAGCGGCCTTTTTAGGCCCATATGCCAAATCCAATTCAGTGGTTTCCTGCCCTGTTAGAGGAAACTCCTTCCTGAGCAATTATAGTACCTAATGCCTATTGTGAGAAACCATACTTTTTGGAATGTAGAACAGTGGTAGTAGAGAGAACAAAGAATTCAGGAGACACCATGAAGTGAGCATTTTGGCAAACTTCTATAAATAAATAAAGATCAAAATTAAAAATATGAATAAATGACATTGACATTGAATGTCTGGTAGACACAAGCGTGAATGTAACAATGATTTCATTAGAATCTTGGCATCCAAGTTGGCCTCTTAAGGATGTAATGTTAAATTCTTAGAAATCTGAACTTTATCTCAGGTAAAGCAGAGCACGAAATGGTTCAAATGTATAGGGCCAGAAGAACAGAGAGGAGTATTAAACCCATAAGTAGCTAATATAGCAATGAATTTGTGGAGATATAATTTCTTTTAGCAATAGAATATTCAGATCAAAATTCAACAAGTCTTAGAAGTAACTATGAATTAATGTATGTTTCTGGGAAAAACTTTAGAAGATAGCACAAAGAACAGTCACCTACCATTCAGGTTGTAAAGTATGCAACAGTCGCTGATCTTCTGAAGGTCCCAACAACCCTATCTTTAAAATGGCTGACAAACAAACCTGTATGGGTTGTGCAATGGCCTTTAATAGCAGAGAAACTGCAGGCTTTAGAACCTTTAGCCAACGGGCTCTCTATAGTCTGACATTCTCTTGCCTTCTCTAATATCTAAAAGATGCCCTCTCATCCTTATTGATTTAAAAGATTGTTTCTTCACTATACCTTTACCAGGGAAAGACAGAGAAAACTTTGCCTTCACAGTGCCTTCTTATAATAATTCTCAGTCTCCCACTGGGAATAATAAATAGCCCCACCTTTTGACAATATTTTGTGAATCAGCCATTAGATTTGATACATAAGCAATTTCATGAATCAATAGTTTACCATTACATCAATGACATTTTTCTATCTGATTAAATGTAAATACTTTAGCAATTACTTTTGCAGAAATAAATAAAATTTTGCCTTGTTGTATATTACAAATTGCTCCTGAAAAAAAATGGAAGGAGGAGATTCTATTAAAAGTTTAGGTTACTGCTGGGCTGTGGTGGCACACACCTTTAATCCCAGCACTTGGGAGGGAGAGGCAGGTGGATCTCTGTGAGTTTGAGGCCAGCCTGGTCTATAAGAGCTAGCTCCAGGACAGGCTCCAAAGCTACAGAGAAACCCTGTCTCAAACAACCAAAAAAAAGTTTAGGCTATAAAATAGTTTTAAAAAATATTAGACCCCAGAAGGTGCAATTAGAAGAGATTGATTGCAGACTTTGGATGACTTTCAGAGATTGCTAGAAGACATTTCCCATCTATGGTGCACTATTGGGATCAAACCTGGTAAACTGATAAATTTAAAGAAAACCTTAGATGGTGACAAGGACTTAATATTGCCCCAAGGAATCATCAGCTGACTCTGAGACAATACTCGATTTGATTAAAGAGAAATTAAAGAAGACACAGGTGGATAGTATTGCTCTGTACCTTAACTGCATTCTGGTTATATTACCCTCCAAACACTCCCCTGCAGGAATTTTAATGCAGAGGAAGGTATTATCTTATAATGGATCTTTTTACCACATAAAGCAAGTAAAAAATTTAAGACTTATATGGAAAGTGTATCTCAGTCAATTTTAAATGGAAAATTGAAACTTCATCAATTAGCAGGAAGAGACCCAAATTATAGCACCTTTTAATAATCATGAAATTGAAATATTATGTGAATACAGTGAACCCCGGCAAAGAGCTTGTAGTAATTTTTTTGGAGAGATTAACAACAACTATCCCAAAAGGAAGAAAGTTCAATTTATAAAGAGAACTAACTGTATCCTTTCTCATAGTAAAGGACACACCAAAAACTGGAGCCCCAATATTTTACAGTGATGCAAATAATCACAATGCAAATAATCATGGTTATATCTGGAAAGGAAGGTTACAAGTAAGACAATCTAAGTAAAGTAGAACAAAGTCCTTATTATTTTGTCTAAATGTCAGAATTATGTGCTATTCTGATGGCACTAAGGGATTTGAAAGAATCTTTCAACAGGTCACTAAATCACAATCTGCTAAAACAGTTGTTTTGAATATTGAAACTGCTGAATTTAGACAAGATAATACATAATTGACTCTTTTAACTTATTCAGTTGCAAATGCAATCAGGAATAGGAATCATCCTATGTACATAACAAACATCCTTCCCCATATAGGCCTTCTAGTTCCTCTAGCAAAAGATAATGCATTAGCTGATCAATTATTTATTGGAAAGGTGCTAAAGACCTCATAATTTCATAAAAAATATATATGTCAATAACAAAGGTGTAAAAAACACATTTCTATCATGTGGCAACAAGTCAAGAAAATTATAAGGAAATGTCCTACTTTTTTAATATAGCACAACACCATTACCTGGAGGAAGTAATCCAAAGGGCCTCAATGGAATAAAATCTGTCAGATAGTTGTGTTCCATTTTGTAAAATTTGAAAAATTAAAAAAAAAATCACGCACACCATTGATACCTATTCAGGTTTTCAATGGGCAATGGCTTTGAGTTGGAAAAGACTAATTTGTTAATCACACTTTTGCTAGACACTATGTCTATGACTATACCTGCATAAAAAAGACAATGTTCCAGCATATGTCTCTAAGAAATTGAAATATTTTTTGTTTATTATAATATGAAGCATATTATTAGGATACTACACAATCCTACAGGGCAGGCAGTTATAGAAAGTTCAAACAGAACTATAAATGGTATATTCAATAAATGGAAAGAGATGAAAAATACCCCCAGAAAAAGACTGCATAGTGCTTTATTACCTTTGAGTTTTCTAAATGCTAACAAGAAAAGAATAACAGCTGCAGAGAGACATTTTACAGTAGAAAAAACTACAGAATTAAACCAATCAGTACACAGGAAAGCTGTACTGGCTTCAGAATGGAAGCCAAGACAAGTGTTATGTTGGGAAATGGGTTTTGCTTTTGTTTTCACAGTGGAAGAACAGCTACAGATATCATCAAAATTGATAAAGATTCTATTTGAACATTAAGCACCTTGGCCATTTAACATAAACTGACCTATAAAATTAACAAACATTCTTTTCATTGATATGATATAACTTTCCAAAAGAGAATCTCCTTAAAACTATGGTTGGGGAAAGGTATTGTTTCTGTCTTTTCAGGAGAATAAAGGTATCTATCTATGGAATCTGAAAACCACTCAACAAATGAGACATCTGAAGAAAAAGGACAAATCATCCAGAAAAGAAGTCTCAAGAGAAAGTGTAATTGGCCTATTGGCATATCATATTTCCAGCAGGATAAAATTTCAAACATTATCTTCTATAATGTTTGCTTCTGTTGTTATCTACAGACATTTAATGCAAATAGTCTTTTTGTCATCCCAGTCTAATTAAAAATCAAAACTGGCTTTAGAAATGGAGTGGGGTTCTCTCCTCTAAACCCTCTAAAATAATAAGTATGCTTATTAAAGTGAAATCCAAAATCTCTGTCTCATTTCAGAAGATCCATCTGGTATGGGACAAAAAAGAAACAAATATTTAAGGACTATTACATTGCCACTAATCTCATAATAATTTGATTTTATATGGATTCTTTAACAGCTTTTCTTAATGTATAAATTTTATTAGATTAATATATATTAAACTTTTTATCATATTAATGGTCATACAGAGTACTAATTCTAGACAAAGATTTCATCTACCTTCCTATAGATGTTTTCAGATTTGATTCTCTATCAGTTTTTTGCAGTGAACCATGAGCTTGCCTAACAGAAACCTTTGAAGTGTCCAGAAGAAAGATGGGTCCTTATAACAAAGATTCCTTCAGGACTATAATACCACTAAGTTGAAAAACACCACCTAAATATCAGTTTTGGGTTACAAACTGCTCAGAACAATTTCAGGATGGCTAGCTGAGATGATCCAACCTAACAGACTACTATAGCCAGGACTTGAAACAAGCCCTGCACTTTTCCATTATGCAGAGATTAGACAACAAATAATACAGCTTTCTCTCTCGGGGCTTGACAATTAACCCAAATTTTTATTTTCAGGATCTTCTAAATGTGCCCTTACCCTCAGACAGCAAGAAGTAAATTTAAGAACACAATGCCCAAATTCCCAAGAGGTGGGGTGGTTGGTATTTGTTCTTTCATTGGATTATGGATATTTGTCATTGTTTAAGAGGATTAGTGGATTACTAATCGCTATTCGTAATTGTCAGGAAAAAATAAACAATGGAAATAGATTTAAGGTTATGTTTTGAAAAGAAAAAGGAGGCTATAGATACAATAGGATTAAACGGTAAATAATCTACTCTAAAGGAAAAAAGGATACTATTGATATAATATGATAAAAAGGTAGATTATTTAATCTACTTTTTGAAAGCAACTACTAATTGTTTTACTTTGTATTGGATTTTGTATATTGTTTAGAAATTTTATATATTGAAACAAATTTGAGATTAATTGTTTGAACATATTGTATATATATTTCTACTTTTGTTCAAGGTATTATACCTATACAACTTTTTTAACAATGTAATGCAAATTTCTAGTGCTTGAAAATTATTATTACTAACAATTTAGGATAATAAGGAAATGCTTGTTAGTAGTTAATCACCTATTATAAATGAACTTGCTGGCACATTAAGCATGTTTCCAATGTCAAACAAAGATATATTTCAGATAGACAGGTCATCTTCAAACTTCAGAGATTTACAGAATTTTTAACTTAAGATGTTTTAATAACATAGGTTTCTTTTGTTATGACAATGAGACATGTCTTCTCCTAGTTACACCAATCTACTTCAGAGAAGATAATGGGCAACAAAGAAACTCCACAAGGAATTTACTTTCTTTCTGGCAAAAATAAGCCACTGAACAAAAATTGCCCTTGCTTGGACTTCTGAAAGTATGCTGTCCTAATTGGACAAGCAGGACACAAGAGAAAGTGATTGCCAAACATTGTCAAGACAAGGAAGTACAACCCTTCAGAATATCCTGCTTCACAGAAAAGTCTATGGGATAAGCTAGGCTTGTAGGCTGAAGATGGATGCCCCAATGTTACAGAGGAATCTTGGTTGACTTTTCTGACTTCCAGGTGTTTCTGTCATTTCTCACATATTTTTAGAAGTCACTTGCTTGTACTTCTTATTCTGTTAATATTATTTACTTCTTGAGTCTCTGATGGAGTTGAAGACAAGATAGCTATAGATATAGTTTTCCTTGTTTACCAGATAGAACATATGTTATGATGGAAAGTAAATTAAGTACAAGACTTTGGACTCACCAAGATAGGATAGAAATGGAATATTCTCTCTGAATTTGTCAAATGCAAGTAGACTAGACATTGTTGATTTATTTTTGCCTGTATATATTGTATATAGTTATTGTGTTTATTGTATATAGTTTTTCTTTTTTAACTATTTTATTATTCTACACAGAAAAGGGTAAATACAGTTATAGGTTATATTTGTTTTAATAAATAAATGTTCCCTAAAGGCCATACTAATCAGCTATACAGGCCTGGGAGTGCTGACACACACCTTAAATCCCAGTACTGGGGAGACAAAGGCAGACAGATCAAGGCCACCCAGGACTACACAAGATTGAGTCTATCTAAAAGAGAATCAGAGCTCACACAAAACTGAACCCAGCTTTTGGGATCACATGCTTTTTTGAGACAGGAGTGGAGAGAAGAATATAGGGGAAGAAACATGAAATCAGTGGAGTATGGACTGTAGGGTGAGGGGCTTTCAGAAACATGAAATCAGTGGAGTATGGACTGTGGGTGAGGGGTTTTCAGAGTTTGTGGCGATGGCTCTCACCCATTTTCTGTCTGAGGTAAGAGTCAGTGACATTCTGCTTTGCTTTTCTGATCTTCAGCTTGAACCTCACTTTCTGTCTCTGGATTTTATTATTCATGCTACATATAACATTGAAAAATAACAGATCCTGGTGTTAATATGGCATTTGTAAGCATAGTCCGTGAACAACATATGACCACTAGTGAAAGTTAGTTGCTTCATGGGAAAGCAGGATCAGAACTGTTTTTATTGATAAATATTTTTTTTCATTAACTAAGCAGTAATGACCATCAGCATCTGATTAAAGGGGATTAGTTGTATATTATCTGCCATCTTAATAAAAATGTGAGCTGTCCCATTGGAAGTTACAGCATTTGAATCCACTGTGATATTAAAGCAATGAATATGAATCAGAATAAAATGTAAACAAGTAACAAAACTTTCAGTTTATAAATAAGATTTTAAAAAATAATTATATTACTTTACCCATTCTGTTTCCTTTCTCCACCCTTTCCCTGGTACTTCCTCTCCAACATTGTGTGTGTGTGTATATATATATATATTCTTACAATGGTAGTTTCATTTGCTTTGAATAACATTGTTACATGCAAACACAGGTGACACAGATATGCTTATAAACTTGGTGTGTTTGCGTTTGTGTGTGTGTGTGTGTGTGTGTATCATGTTTGGTAATGAAAACCTAGCCAACATTCTGTGACTGGTGATGTTATGCATGTTAGAAAAGAATCTACCACCATCACACTGCTAGCGCAGCATTTTTTGCTACATTCTAAATCTTATCCTTTTACTCATAGATGAATGTATGTATCTACCACTTCTAATCAAAGAAGCCTCCCATTACAGCAAATTGAGAACAACACATACACACACACACACACACACACACACACACAAACACACATAAAAATAAATAAATAAATGCCACAATTGGGCATAATGTAGAGATGACTGGATAGATCAGAGAGAGCTCAATCTCATTGGATACATCTGCATCATATTGACAAGTCTTATCACTCAGTGCAAACAATAAGAAATATTGTTGTAGGAGGAACGGGCTGTGTCCCGCCGCCCGGCTAGCTTACACCCGAAATAATCACACAGAAATTGTATTAATTAAATTACTGCTTGACCCATTATATCTAGCCTCTTTTTGGCCAACTCTTACATCCTGATTTAACCCATTTTTACCAATCTGTGTAACACCATGAGGTTGTGGCTTACTGGGGAAAGATTCTAACCAGCATCAGTCTCAGGCAGGAACTTCATGGAGTCTGCCACACTGCCCTTCTTCCCAGCATCCAGTTCAATCTAGTCTACCTATCTATGTTCTGCCCTATCAAAAGGTCAACGGAGTTTCTTTAATAACCAATGAAAGCAACACAAATACAGAAGGACCTCCTACACCAAAAAAAAAAAAACCCCACAAAGTATTGGCATTAACCAAATCAATGTTTAAACAATGATTTGTAAAGGTAATGAGAAAAAAGTAATTAAAAGGCATGGGTTTTATCAAGATGAGGAAAATATGTAGGAGGAATTAAGAAGTTCTACCACTGAAAGTCTAATAAATGGAACTGGATTCAACATAGATTAAGATTTTTTTTTTTAAAAAAAGGCAAGACTTGAATTTAGGAATGAGTCAACTGAAATCATTTGAATTGAAAGTGGATAGAAAATGGAAAAATATCAGGAAAAAAGTAAGACATATAAACAACCTAATTGATTTTACAATGTGAATATACACATTGTCCCCAAGACAGAAATTATATAGATGAGGCAGAATTGATTTGAGATGGTAGCAATGGCTTTCCTAAAGTGATGGAAGACATAAACTGCAGATAAACAGTATTGTTGAAATGGAAGCACAAAAAAGGAGACAATATCAAAGAAAACTGAGGAAAATAATGCAGCGCACCATACAGTATGCGAGCTTTGGGCAAGGGGCTGGAGATTGAAACACACAGAGACAGCACAGACAGAGAGACAGACAGAGACACGGACCTCAGGTCACTGGTAAGAAACCCTTTTCAATAGCACCATGGAGGCTTATATACCCAACAGTCAGGTGGGCCAACAGGTGAAAACCTTATCCTCTGATCCTCAAGGCAAGGCAACTCATGCTCGTGAAGCACAGCTTTCAGTAACTCAAATCAGAAGATCTCTAGCAGGGAAGAACAGCTGGAGGGCAGGACTCCAAATGATCCCAACAAAATAAAATTAGGAGATGGTATTCTCTTCAAAACAGATGGAGCAGAAATAGAGGAAAAGATAATATATGCATATTCTGCACCTAGAATAAAAAGGAAAGTGTTAAACTATTTTATCTGGACTGGGACAAATGAAAGAAAACAAAAGATATGCAAAAAGCTAAAAATTAAAAATTAAGAATGTTAAAAATGGATATGGTTATATATTGATCCAAATATAAGATTAATTATTACTATATCATAATCTGCAATGTACAAATATGATAGTCTGGTAAAATATAGCTATGTGATTCTCTAAAAGGACAGGTGTAATATAGGAGTATATTAACGGTAGCACATAAAAACTCCAGCAAATATTTGTAAGATTGTGATTTAGATAAATATTAGGAAAAGAAAACTGGAAGGAAAG
Organism: Ondatra zibethicus; assembly: GCA_004026605.1. NCBI lineage: Eukaryota > Metazoa > Chordata > Mammalia > Rodentia > Cricetidae > Ondatra > Ondatra zibethicus. The sequence goes on from PVIU01008512.1 coordinate 66,517, forward strand.
AAACAGACATAAAGGACAATTTGTAATGATCTTTCACTACAAGTGAAATATTATACAATATGAATTTCTAAAGCATCACACATATTTATCTGAAATATACAATCCAGAGCCATGAACACATTTGCACTGGAGTGTGTCTTATTCAGAAGTTGATATGATGCATGTTTTGTTAAGTAATTATATCAAAGAAACATGATTATCAGGTAGTTCAAATTTCACTTTTCAGTGGATAGATTTAAGGTACTCATTTAATATTTATTAAAAATATGGCAGGTAATTTTATATTAGATGTCTGAATACAAAACTCAGCAAATGCTAGAGTCTGTAAATATACAAAAATTATAAAATACAGCAAAGTCATTAAAACACAGGAATCTGGATCTTCCTATCAGCAGAATTATACTTTAATAAATATTACAATGAAATAGGCTTCTAAAACAATTTGAGTCTTAGATAATAAAAATTGTATCTGATGTTATCAAATGCGTTGAACTGGTCGGTAGTAATAACAATGCTCAACATTAATAGATGATAGCAGCAGTAACGAGGGGTCGATTGATGAACCTTTGCTTGCATAATTCCTGCTGACCACCACAGAGAAGTCACTAGTTCAGGTCATTTCAGATGGCACTGTTTCTGTTTTTGTCTTTTTTGACTTCAACATAGAAATGACTTTCATTTGGTTCCCAGATTTAAGAATTTGATTCAGGGAAGTAGAACTCCTCTGTATTATTCCTTATACATTTATTTATTGTAAGTCAACTCAATGTTGTATGTATTTCCGTTTTTTTTCCATTGAGATCAATGTGAAGTCAGAAGTTTTAGTAAAATCATTCAGATTTTCAAGGAAGAGTTTACCTCTACTAAAATCTACTTTCAATGTCACATGCTTTTGAATAGCCCCTAAGCTAGGACTTTCCTTAGAGACAAATGCTTATGATTGAGTTAAGGATCAAGAAAACTGGCTTTGAAACTCAGTTAAAAACACTATGTTAAAAATGACCTGCTCCTTTCCTTTACTTAATATATCACAGAAAAACATTTGCTCATTTATTATAATATATTACAAATTTCATCAATAAGAATATGATAACAGTTGACTTCCCAGGGGAGGCCTTAACCTCTCTGAGGAGCAGATAGGAGGTAGCATGGGAGAAAAGGGGGAATGGGAGGAGAAGAGGGAGAGCGAACTGGGAATGAAATATATTAAAAAAATTAATTAATTAAAGAATATTATTGTAATCTACTTCATTTAATTATATGGGTCTATAATATTTTGTGACTTTCTCTTGGCAGACAAATCCTTAAATATTATCAGTATTTAACCTTTTGAAAATGGAGCATGTCATCCATGGTTGTAAGAAGAAATATTTTTCTCTACAAACGTGCAGTGTGAGTCTATTGCTAAGCATGCCTTCCCAGGAGCTCTTATAATATGACCTTCAAACAATCATTAGGGATACAGACATCTATGCTCTTTTCAATATTTGAAAAAATAATGCAAATGCATCTGATATTTGAAATGTGTATGACAAGGTTGCAAAGTTGAGATTGTTTATTTTTAGTTAGACTCTATAAATCAGTGTATTTAGTTTGGTTTATAGTATGTCAATCAAGAGTAGCAGTGAATAGAGGAATTTTAGGTTAGAAAAAAGTTTATGACAAGTGAAATTGGTTTCTAAAAAATATTGAACAAAATCTATTGAAAATGAACAAGATGAAAACAAGTACCGTAGTGGGAAGTGTTGAACTGAGAAATAACCTCATTGAGCTTATGTTTTGGGAAGTATAGACTAAAAAAATCAATGCTGTGACCACATTGTACTGTAAATTTCCCAAAAGGAAGGTTTTTCATAAGTCAAATTGCAAGTTATAAAGTTTAAAAACAAATAGCCTACACTACTTTTTTCTGACTATAAAGTTACCTTCATATACACACTCACTCCATGCTAGCTCAAAGCCTAGCATACAAATAGTGCAATAAATGCTATCTGGTTTAGAGAATCACTAATACAAATACAAATAACCATTGTCACATGGGTAGGATATATTCTCTTTATATTAATTTTTGAATTTACCAATTAGTAATCAATTCACAAACAGTGTCTTGACCCTGTCCAGCTTCCAATTATAGTGTACGAGATGAGCAAGGGGAACAGTCTCTCCACGCACAGACTAGTCAGCACACAGATGAATGTTTGAAAAACATAGACAAATGCCACAACTGTAACTCATCTTGTAGATATTTGAAATGGATGGGTGCAAGAAGAAGCAAGCAAGTTTTAACATCTATATCATCAATCCCTGCATGAAGGATTGGAATATTCCAATGAATCAGGATATTACTCCTAAAATTAGAAAGTTATTTGAATTTTCTACCATACTGTTTTTCCTTATCATGTCTTGACCATAGAAACATAGAAAATGTTACATAAAATTACATTTGCACAAAGTATAGGCAATGTTAAAATCTTCAGTAAAATTTTCACAAGTATGGATGGCATTGGATACATTGAGAGTAATCTAAAATATAGTACTCATATTTTTTATTTGATTTGTGAGACACTGATGCATTTAAGTGTCCGCAAGGTATTGTTTTGCTTTGTACTGGATCAATGCACTGAATATAAATAAAATAAGTACTAAAAAGAGCATAGGTTAAAAATATAGACCACTTCATCTAAATAGCACTTCAAGAGGCATTTCCCTCCTTTGTTCATTGTCCAGAAAATTCAGCTAACAGTAAGAGTCATATTAGCATGCATCTATGGAAATCTAGAAGCTTCTTCCTGGAAGGTAAATAAACCACTGACAGTTCACCAACTCATTATCCGCAGGATTTTTTCAATCTGGCCTTTGTTTGCTTTCCCAAGCCACACTGGTACCTGCCTCCTTTTTCCTAGCATACTAGGTTTATCCCACCCAACTTTCTCTGGCTATAAAAGCTTTCATTCACTCAATGTGAGATATCAGTTTCTATCACCTGCATTTAGCCGAGAGTTGTGTTTTTCAGAAAGAAAAAAATTATGGTCACCATCCCAATATGTTACTGCTTTTCCCTATTCAAAGAATTTTTTTTTACCATTTCTAATGACAATAACAAATTATTTTTGTATTTCTATTTTGTCCATTCAAACAACAATCTCAGGAAGGGATAACCTGTCACTCTTTCTTTGTCTGCCATGTTGGGTAACTCTAAACTCTGATAAAAACCAACTTATTGTTATATCTATGCAACTGCTAATTGGTTTTGGAGACATTTATTTTCTAAAATTAAAAAGCATAAACATAATCACATATATTTTAGTTTAAATTTAACTAAAATCTCATTTATATTTAGTGTATTTTAAATGCTTTGAGATTTTTGTCATACTGGTATAAACCTTTAATCTCTACCTTTAATAAGCATATTAAGGTGATTGTATGTTTAATGACTGTCTGGCCTATATAGTAAGATATCATTTCAAAAAAATGTATAGCTTTAGATTCATGGATTTTTTAAATACATGAATACATTAACAGGCTTTGTACATGCTATGGTCCCAGACACCCAAAAGGCTGAAGCAGAGGGTTAGCTTTAGACTAGCTGTTTGAGGACAGCTGGACCAGCAGACAAAAGACTACAGAATAAATGAATACAGAAACAAAGATGCTTTATATTGACAGCTAACTAAGCTAATGTCAACTAAAAAAATCAAGCTTCAATGAATTGTTCATGTTTGTCACCATCTAGCGAAGGAATCTTATCTACTATGATGAGAAATAAGAAGAGAGGCTGACTTCAAACATCTGCCCCTTGCCCAAGTCACCTTAGCTCTTTGTGGCTCAGTGTCTTCATTAGCAAGGGAGAAATGATGAGTCCGAATACTGAGTAGTGAATAAAACACCACTAATGCAGCCACTGTGCAAAACGCTCTACTAATTTATGAACACTATTATACAGCAGCTTTTGTCCATTCAGCATCCTTTTGTTTCTTGATTATGGGTTTGGTGACTTATTAGTGATAGAAAAGCTGATTTCATACTCGAACTTTATAAGGTAGACTGCTTGAGAACAAATATTCAGTAGAAAAGACATGCTGTTACAGGATTTAAAACTGAGGTCTTACGTATGCATAGTTTATCTATATTTAAGTGACAGATTCTAATCACAGTTATTTTCAACATTTTCCTATGCTGTGTATCACTCTCTGTGGCTGGAACAAAGACTTGAATTGTAAACATTCCTCCCCAGCTCTACTGCCGGAAGCATTGGCCAACAGCTTTCTGCTCTCAGGTGGCTCTTCTCATGAGGCACTGCTGAGGATTCTGTCTTTTTAAAAACCCAGGTCCCAATTAAACTTTGATAATAAGAGTCTTAGTGCCTTTTCCTCAATTCCAGACACTTGCAGAGCTCCCCACCATTGATCCACCTTCTGGATCCCTTGGTTCTCCAAGGGCAATGCCTACATGTGTACATATTGAGCAGTTCATTTGAATACCGGGTTCCTTATTCCAACGTAAAATGGTTAGACTCTAGGAGCAACTCCCCTAAAACAGGTTTCAAAATACATTGTGATCCTACTATTTTAAAATACATTTAAATATTTATGTCATCAAATCAAGTAAACAGGGCTCACATGGATTCACAGAGACTTAAAGGGCAAGCACAGTGTGTTCATGAGTCTGGACCAGGTCTTCTGCATGTATCATTTGACTTTCAGCTAGTACTTTTGCAGTACTCTTAATAGTGGGAGCAAGCCTGCTCTGGAGACTCTTTTCCTCCTATTGGGTTGCATTGTCCTTTTCTAAAGAGCAAAGGGAGGAGGAGTGGGCTTGCAGGAGATTGGATTGAGAAGAGTCAGAAGGAGTGGAGGGAGGGGAAATTGTGTTAGGAATGTATGGTATGAGAGAAGAACCTAGGGGTTGTGGATGTGCTCAGTGAGTAAACACATACTAATAGAATACTCTCTGCATGCTATTTCCAAACAAATTTCAATAGCAGTTTTTGATGTTGTGAATACATTTAGAGGCCTTAATTAGTCATTTTTGTTAGAGTGGTATTGACACATATGATAAAGATATTAGTTCCAAAAAGCCAGGTCATGCACCAGGGATAGATCCTGGTCCCACTGCCAGGGGCCTCACAAACAGACCGAGCCACAAAACCGTCATCCACATGCAGAGGGCCTTTTTCAGGCGCATGCAGGCTCTCCAGCTAGGCATTATTGGTTGTCTGTGTTGTTCATGTTCATCTTTTTTAATGGTGTACATTGAAGCTTCCCCGCAAACTGTCTATTTGCTTCCTACCATGCTGACCTTGATTACTTCATATATTTGGAAACTGTTTTATGACATGCATTCCTGTTGATCACACAGCTTTCTGGAAATGGGCATTTGATCATTTGCTAACAGGCTTTGTCTTGTATATTTATAGATTTGATGTTTCCTCTTACCAAATATAATTATGACCAGGCTCTTCACAGAAAGTATTTAAAAAAAATCCTCCCTTTTTAGCTCTTTGTATCCTTACATTTGAAGCAAATACTTCATAGAAAATTTATATTTTGATCTCTTTTTCTTTTCAAATCTGTATCCTATTTTCATGTCTGATTTGGGGAATATTACCCATATACATTTCAAGAAATCATTAAAGGAAAACATAAACACACCACTTTATTAAATTTTCTCTATTATGTTTGCTTTCCTCTTTCTGAGTTCCTTTCTATAATTTTATATTTGCAGTATGTTCATTCCTTTATAAATTTGAGTAGCATCTTCTCTAGGCTTTCCCTTTTTGCTTGTTTGGTTGTTCAAGAAGCTGCACAAAAACTTCTCTGACACTGTGTCTCTGTACTTTTCCTGCTGTATTGTCTTAGTGTTTGCTCTTGTTTAGGACCTTGAATGTAGACACTGACTTGGCAGAGAGGAGATGTCAGTGCACAATAGATGAGCAATTTCTTCTTAACTAAAAGTGTGGAGAAAGTAATATATACAATTTGGCTCTTTAGACTGCTTTGACCAAGGTCATTTTTTGTTTGTTGGCTTATTTGTGTTGTTTTTGATATTATTTATTTGCTTTGTTTTTCTTTCATGTTTAACTTCGTGATAAAGTATGGGTATTTATGTGTTATACTAAGGAAGTTATTACCATTTATATGCAATTTTTGTTTGCACACAATCGAGTTTCTCTAATTCATTGCTTTGGACCTAGCTTCATTCTTCTATATGTGGATATTTACTTTCCCCTACAACACTGTTTGATGAGGTTGCCTGTTATGTAATGTAAGATTTTGGTGTTTTGGGAAAATTCCATTGGTCACAGTTGCTTGGGTTCATTCTGGGTTCTGATATTTTACTGCTTTGGGTGTCCACTCTTCTAGCACTGCTGTACCTGTGGGTCTGCAGAGTCTTCTGAAATCACAGCTGGGACGACTTAAGCTTTGTTCTGTATGTCTGGGCTTGCTCTGCACTCCATGTAAATTTGTAGGAGTCTCTTCACTGTACCTCTGCATTGGCACAGATTTTAGTTAATCTTATAAATCCATTAGCACTGTCATTTTCATAATAATGCATTATGTTCTATATAAATGCACATGGAAGATGGGAATCTTCCAGTGTCAGCCTCAATTCCTTCAGTGAATATAAGTTTCAATTTTGCATGTGTTTCTTGTGTTTGGTTAGAACTTTTTAAACTTGTTGTTGTTGTTGTTTACTGTTCAGTTTTAATTAAATAAATAGAAGCAATATGAGAGTAAAAAATCTTTCTAATTGGTTGGTTATATAGATGATAAAAGCATAAGTTCTGTCTCTGAATAGACAATGATATCTCCCCTTAAGTTCTATTTGTATAAATTTTGTTCAATTTTTTATAATTAATAAATATTGATATTTTAAAAAGGTTAGTTTCTTGTTTTATGCCCAATTTGTTATCTATGAGATGACCTGCATAACCATAATTTAAAGAGAACATTATGGCTTCTTTAAAACCTCATTCTTCACTATACTACATTTTGGTCCATACTGGCCACTCAGAGTAGAGGTGTCATGGTGTTCTATCCTTGTTTCTTTCTATTGTAAGGAAGGAGGAATTAAAAAGTCACTTTTTAAATAATTTTCAAGCTGTGATTTTGAATGGTTTATTTTTCAAGGAAAGCCTCTGAATTTATCTGTAAAATCAAACATTAACTTTGAAACTACAACCCACCATAAATGCAATATGCCATCTAGCAGCATTTCAGAATATTATATGAGGAACGTTGACAGTCTTGGGCTCTCTGAGCAAACCAATGGTTGCTTTGCTTTGTTTTTAATTAAGGAAGACTCACCACTGAAGATTAGGTAATATGTGTGTATATGTATGTGTAAATATACATTTATATGTGTGTGTGTGAGTACACATATATATGTATTCTCTCTCTCTCATAATACACAAAGGCTTTCCCTTGCAAAATTCGTCAAAAGTAGAAATAGATTTATTTCCTTTTTTCTCTATCTCTAATTTGATATTGAATCTTCAGGGAAAGTAATGCTTTGTTTTTTGTTTGTTTGTTCGTCTGGTTTCCTTTTATATCTTTTGTGGTCTTAAAACACTTAAAGCACACAGTAAGGATCAATAAATATTTGTTGATATGCTTTTAGAAAGCAAGACTGTTGCCTAAATGCCTCTGTTCTTTATTTGACTTGATATACTGATTTTTATGATGATGTAAACAATATTAATTGTATACAAGCAATATTTACATTAAGTAAATTTAAATTTCAAGCAAAATTTGCCAAGGAATGTTTTGAGAACATATTTGTATCATAAGAATTTAAGCTCCGCATATTCTCGGTCAGATTTGTCAGTGTAAACAAAGCAGAGATGGCTGACATTCAGCTCATCATTACTAAACTGAACTGCTTTGTTATTATCAGGGTCTGCAGTATCTTCCACTAAATGTTGAATAAACAGAGAACTTCTGAATGACTTACTAGTATTACCTAGAAAGAAATACTCCTGGAAATTTGCATCACAAAATTATTTTGTAATATTTAAAATCAGTTTATCAGTGTTTCCCTTAAATTAGTCCATGTAAAATTTATTGTTAAAGATTCCCATTTTGTCACATTTTGTAAGTTTTATTGCATAGAATATTATACCACAGGGTACAAACAAAGGAAACATTTGTTATTCATTATACTACTACAAGTCACACTGCAGCATTATTAATATTTTCTTAATTCATTCTCCATATATGAAGAAAATATGAAACTCTAACTCACTGGAAAAAATAGAGGAAATTCAAATAATTCTTGTTGAAGCATTGCCTAGTGATATCTTATACAAAATGCTCTGATACGTTGGAGTGACATGAGTGTAAGTAAGATATGTTTCATAAGGAAGCAGAGATGCTTTTATGATTTCTGGGACAATTCGACAGATTATGTCTTATAGCATCAAATATTTTTTCTTTGCCATATAATGGTGTGAAGAATATTTTTCAATCAGTTCCAAACAGGTTATGGAGAGCACTGAAAAGGTATATGTGTGTGTGTGTGTGTGTGTGTGTGTGTGTGTGTGTGTATACATACATACATACATACATACATACATACATACATACATATATATATATATATATATATACACTTAGTAAGCTCCCTAATATAGGAGTCATCTTTTTATTCTCCATACATTCTGGTTTTAGTCATTTAAGAGAATGATATGATAAATACTGAGTTTTTATATCCTTTCAAAATTGTATTGGTGCTCAAAACATCATGAGTTCCCAGTATAACAAAATTGAATAAACGTTGCTTATGCTATTACAGGTTCCATGTTTAAACTTCAAACATGCTGTTTATCAGCTATGAGACTGCACTGAAGGCAAGCATTCTGACATTTATATAAAGTTGTATAACATTAGTGCCTGCTAATTGGGGTTTCTGTCCTGCCCAGTTCCCACAGCAGGTAACCCCCAAAGAAATTACACAGAGGTCCATGTTAATTATAAACTGATTGGCCCATTAGCTCAGGTTTCATATTAGCTCTTAAAACATATATTAACCCATTATCCTTATCTATGTTAGCCACATGGCTCAGTACCTTTTTCAGCAGGGCAGGTCACATCCTGCTTCTTCAGTGGTCTGGGCAGGACTGGGGAGGAATGGGCGTCCTCCTTCCCAGCATTCTCCTGTTCTCATTGCCCCACCTATACTTCCTGCCTGGCCAATCAGCATTTATTTAAAACATGATTGACAGAATACAGACAATTCCCTGCACCAAAGTTGCACATCAATGCATTGTGATCATATAGAATGTGAGATGAACTTCCCTAATCGCATTCCTTAAAGAATCATATGCACTTATTTTGAGAAATAGCTGGTGTTCTTCATTTTTGCAGTCCCAGATTAGCCCAGAGGTAATCTGTGAAACTGATAAGTCAAAAGAGAGCAGTTGCTGAAATCAGTCTGAACTGAGTGCTCCCTGACCATTCTTAGGTTACTAACTTTGTTCTGAAGGATAATCCAACTCTTGGACTGTTTTCCTGTGCTAACTAGAGAGAAGGTTGGTATGTATTCAATTAAATATTTTGGATTTTTTGAAGAGGAAACACCAGGCAAATGCACCACACTTGAGAATTTAGTGCCTCCCAGCAACATTAATTTCTCAGAGACACTCCAGTTTGCAGAGGAGTCTTCACATTATGGAACTGGGCCCACTTTTCATGTAGAGAATGGGTAGAATCAAAGCCTGAACTTAAAATTACTCCATTAACTAGGGGGAAAATGGATCCTGAGTTAAATTTAGTTCTTATAAAATGACTTTTTAGAGTGTTTTCAAGGTCCTCATTTAATTACTTTCCACAATGATATTTTCAGTATTAAATCCACCAAAACTATTCATCCTGATTTTGTTCTGTCACAGCGCCCTTCCGTACATCTGTTCTGACAGTAGGGTTCAGGATTCTGTGAAGGGAGCAAAGTTGATTTGAAAGAGATTACTTCAAGAATTCAGACATTTATCATTAGATGACAAATATCACACTTCATACAAAGACAATAATTCTAACCTGTCTAAGTACATTGTGAGGACAAACCTAAACCATAGAACTTCATGCTTATGAAATATAAAGCAGCTATACTAATGCACATATAATGAGACTGGTATGCATATGTGTAACCTTCAATTTCCAAGTTTTCTCTTCCTGTAGTCTTCAGCGATTGACCTAAAATACAGACTCGGGCCCAGAAATAACAGAGCAATGTAGGATGGGACAATTAAATTGTAAATAGAGCCACAATTGGAATAGGAAGCAGATGCATCCCTTGCAGAAAAAAAAATGAGCTTTCTCGTCAGCAGTAAATTAATCTCTTTCTTCTTGCAAGTTGTGTAAAGCTATATCCATATTAGCTAAATACAGAATTAGAAAAGTCTAAAATTAAAGAAATATTTTGGATAATGCTAACAAAATAATATTTGCCTTATTCTAAAAATATTTATAACAAAGTAGGTGTGATGCTGCTGAGTATTGAGGAAAGCTTCTGTTCTATTGAAGTCTGCCAGCCAATAATCCCTATCCCATGTATTACCAAAACAAAGAAACAAAACAAAACCTTAAAAACACAGAACTTATTTTGGGAATTGCCAAGGTCTACTCAATATTGATGTTTCAAAGAGCAAATATGAAAAACATCATCTAAATAAGCTAATCTGTTCAGTCTTCTGACTATCATTTGGAATCACAGCAGTTAAGAGTGCTGTTGCTGAGATTAGAAAATGTGCAAGTGGACCTGACAATGAATAATTCCTGGCTTTATAATGTCAGCATGTCATTGAGAGCACAACTGTATCAGCCCTAATGCTGTATCATCTACCCTCTCTTCTCATCTCAATGAGAAGCACATTATGTCCACAGTACGGACCAAACCCTCATGTCTTAGGAAACAGGTAACATGCCTGGAGGGTGCTGGGTACAAGTGCTCTAACCATAGACTGTATCTCTGTATCAGCACACGCCACACTTCAGTGCTCACTCTCTGGATTGTAAAGAAGCAGAAACTTATTCCATAGCTTCAATTTAACCTTTTTTAAGCAAAATGAAATGTCGTGTACAAGTAACTGTGCACATACTTTTCAGTTACAAAATAAAGACCTTAAAAGAATACTTTCTATGTTACTAGCAAAGGGTATTGTGTTGCTCCTCTGGCAACTTCCTCTGTGGAATGTGCTCCTTTCTCCTAAGCAATCATATCCAAATAGAAGCATTGGAGCCTAGATATTCAAGGTCCTCTTTTGTTTCAAATGCCCTTTCTCCTCAGCCTAGGTAAGCCCATTTTCAATGTTACTAGATAATTTACATATTTACAAATATAAAAGGGTCAGAAGAATTAATTATGTAATGCCATTTGACTGAAGAGTTTTCCATTCCAGAAAAAAATAAAGCATTTCCTTGGATAAATATATCTCCACCATGCTTTCTGACAGTACTCAGCAGTTTTGATTTCTCAAGGCCACATATTAATTATAAAGAGGAAACTAATACGCTACATTTTACCTAAGCAGAATTTATGTCTTGCATGTGCAAAAATTTACTTAACCTAAAGCATTGCATAACATATTTGAAACGTTCACCTGAGGGTAAGGACTCTTGAAATCTGCAGTCTTACTGCTTGGGTGCTAAGCCCAAACAGCACTCATTCTCATGCTAAGTCAAATGCATTGGAGTTTTCCTACTCTAAAGACATTTTTATGAAACTTGGTTTCATTGAGATCTCCAATTTAAAGAGGATCCAGATAAGCCAGTAAATCAGTGTTCTAATGCCACACACATCGAGAGAACTCAATGTGGGATCTGCTTGCAAAGTAAATCATTAATAACTATTATTTTTTGCTTAAATAATACAAACTATAATTCCAATGACCACATGAAACTAAATTAAGTAAAAGGCTAAATTAGCAATTTTTCATTCTTTTTTTTCAATTTTTCATTCTTATCTTATCCTTTTTCCCCTTTATTCCTACTTGCTGTATATGACTGAGTACAGTTGTGAGGTACTTTGCTTGTGTGTGTGTGTGTGCATATATATATATATATATATATATGTATGTATATACACAACTATACATATATATATATATATATATGAGAATAAAACTAGTTCTAGAGTTCAAAGTCCATCAGACTATCACACTAAACATTAAAAATTATCCCAGAGCTGCAGGTCAGCTATAGGAGTGTGCTGTGCTTCACAACACTGCCTATAATTCCACCTCCAGCCTCCAGTCTCATGCTCAATGAAGGAATGAAGGAATTGCATCTAAAACCCTGAAAAACTTTTTGGGAAGAAAAGCATGTAAGAGAACCAAATGGCATATATCTAAGTTTGTAACTTGAATAAAAGGGAGTTTTCCAGAAAACACTTTAGAAAATTAATTTAGCCTTGTAAGAGAAGAAAGGGAACACACCCACAACTGTGGCTAAGACAAGACTTCAAGTGTTTTAAAATATTTTAAATACCTTGAGATATTATAGAAACAGTTCCAAGTTCACTTTATTGTTCTCTTCTTCTAAATTCTATTCTTCTTTTTTTATGTTTCTTTTAATCTAATCTGTTTTGGTTTTGGAGAATTTAATACATGGTTACTCTCACATGATTTCCACCTTTCCCTTTTCTTCCAGAACTCTCATTCCCACCCATCTCAAATTTGATCTCTTCTTTACTGTTTTGTGCATGTGTTTGTTTGTTTTAGGTGTGTGTGTGTATTTGTGTAACACTTACTGAAGGCTGGTGATCTGATACCGCTATTTTTCCTACACTACCAGTGCTGAGAATTGAACTGCTCACCTCATACATGATAGGCAAGTGCTCTGACACTGAGCCATATCCCCAATGGTGTGGGAAATCCTATATATGTCTTGCTTTTATTAGTTAAAGAATAAGGTTGTTTTGGCCAGTGACCAAGCAGAATAGAGCTGGTAGGAAAACTAAACAGAATGCTGGGAGAAAGAAGGAGGGGGCAGTGAGACACCATGTAGCCGCCAGAGGAGAAAGATGCCAGCCGAAGCTTTGAGGGTAGGCCATGACCTCGTGGTGATGTACAGATCAATGGAGATGGGTTAGCTTAGGATATAAGAACTAGCTAGAAATATGCTTAAGAATTTGCCAAACAGTACTGCAAATAATATAACTTCTGTGTGATTATTTCAAGCTCTTGGCAGCCAGGAACGAGCGACTGGTCTCCATCAACACCCCACTCCTAGTGTGGCCTTCTAAATTTGTCTCTTTTCACAAGAATTTCCCAGGAACTTCTATCTTTTATTTAAAACCAACCACAACCACACAGAAAACTCAAATGCTTTTATTAACAAGATGGATGGATTCAACGCACTTCTTTATTAGCAAGTCCTCCCACCTCAATGTTACAGGTTCTCCCTGGAATCCTTGGCAAAAGTAAAAGGCCATGATCCACTCATCACCATTCTCTTTGTTACAGTCCTCCTGCCAGTTTCCTAGTGACGGATGCACAGGCAGTGAGTCCTGCCTCCCTCACTCAGGTAATCACATTTTGTCACACATCGCTTACGTTATTTCATTGTCATTTAAATTTATTGGAAGAAGTGAGTTTTGAATGTCTCTTATTTTCATTTATTAATTCTGAAAAAAATATATTAAAACATGTTTTATATTTTGAAAGCAAATACCTAGCTATCAATTCATCCGTTACTAACAACAAGCATAGCAGAGTATAGGTGAAAGACAAAGAGGCAGCAACCATAAACAATGAGCTACAGGTAACTTATGGTTTACTTTTGCTGGGAATAGACACCATAGCCACATCAACTCTTTAAAAAAATATGTAATTGTGGTGGCTCACTTACAGTTTCAGAGGTTCAGTCAATTATCACCATGGCAGGGAGCACAGCTGTGTGCAGGCCAATGTGGTGCTGCGAGAGTGATATATTTTGCAGGAAAAGGTAAGTTGACTGTCACACTGAGTGAAACTTGAGAAAAATACCTCAAAGCCTTCCCACACAGTGACACACTTTCGACAGGAGAGGTGTGCTCTCCAGCTTCAAGGAGTTGATTAAATGTGTGTTATCTAACCTCCTTCAAAAAGAGGCCACACCTCCTAATATTGCCACCTTCTACAATTTTATGGGACCATTCAAACTACACAACAGTAAACTAAGGAATGCTGAAAGTGGGAAAAATAGACTTCTCCAAGGAATAGCATTCTAATTAGTTTTCTAACAATAAATGGTCAACACTGATAACATGCATACAAGTAACTTTATCCAGATTGAGCAGATTGTACTTAGGAATATATAATGAAAAAAGGAAAGCATATTCAACAAATGGTGCTGGTTTAACTGGATATCAACATGTAGAAGAAGGAAAATACAACCATATCTATCACCATGCACAAAACCCAAGTCAAAAGGATCAAAGACCTCAACATAAAGCCAGCCACACTGAATCTCATAGAAGAGAAAGTGGGAAGTACACTTGAACGCATTGGCACAGGAGACCACTTCTTAAATATAACCCCAGCAGCACAGACACTGAGAGAAACAATTAATAGATAGGACCTCCTGAAACTGAAAAGCTTCTGTGAAGCAAAAGACATGGTCAACAAGACAAAACAGTAGCTTACAAAATGGGAAAAGATCTTCACCAACCCCACATTGCACATAGGGCAAATCTCTAAAATATAAAAAGAATGTAAGAAATTGGTTATCAAAAGAGCAAATAGTACAGTAAAAAATGTGGTACAGACCTAAACAGAGAACTCTCAACAGAAGAATCTAAAATGACTGAAAGAGACTTAAGGAAATGTTCAACATCCTTAGTCATCAGAGAAATGCAAATCAAATCAATTCTGAGATTCCAATTTACACCTGTAAGAATGGCCAAGATCAAAAACACTTATAGCAACTTGTGCTGGAGAGGATGTTGGGTAAAGAGAACACTCCTCCATTGCTGGTTGGAGTTGAAACTAATACAGCCTTCTTGGAAATCAGTATGTCGATTTCTTTGAAAATTAGGAAACAACGTACCTGAAGAATCAGCAACACCACTTTTGGGTTATATACCCAAAGGAAGGTCAATCATACCACAAGGACATGTGCTCAACTATGTTCATAGCAACATTATTCATAGCCAGAAACTGGAAACAAACTAAATGCCCCTTGACCGAAGAGCAGATAAAGAAGATGTGGTTCATTTATACAATGGAATACTACATAGCAGAAAAAAATTATGACATCTTGAAATTTGTGGGCAAATGGATGGATATAGAAAACATCATATTGAGTGAGGTAACCCAGACCAAGAAAGACAAATATAATATATACTGGCTCAAAAGTGTCTTTTAGATATAAAGAAAATAAAACAGCAGATAATTAACGATCCCAGAGAATATAGAGAGACCATGGATCTAATGTACATGGGGAGTAGAAAAAGACAAATCTGAGTAAATTGGAAGCCTGTGGATCATGAGGGAGGGTAAAATTAGAAGCAGGAGGAAGGGAGGGGAGCAAAGAAAAATATATAGAGTTCAATAAAAACAATTTTAAAACATAATGTGTGTGTATGTCTGTGTTTATGTCGGGAATTTGAAAGAGATCAAGGAGAGGCATATGAGGTATATTGTGGTGATCAGAAGAAGTAAAGGGAAGAATGAAATGATATGATTGTCCTATAATTCACCAATTACAAGAAATAATAAAAAAATATGAACAAAAACATATAAATGTTTTAGGGCAAATGTTTAGATATTTCTCGAATATATCATGGAGGCTTCATTTTGTAAAGAACAGAAAGAATCCATCAAATCAGTTCGAAAGATTCAATAAATATCCCTCATATTCTACAGTTTCGCAAGTTCCATAAATAAAAGTATCATTATCTGAGGCATGCTTGTTTTTGCCTAATCATAATTTCTGGGAGCATCTGAAGCAACAGAGATTCTCCTATTCTCCTATCTTTAAGGATCCACAGATACAAAAAAGTTGGAGTAACCACCTGTGTCTTGTCAGATCACCATGGAGTAAAGTTAGAATGTAACAACAATTCCACCAACAAAAAGCCTGCAAACTCATGGAAACTGAACAGTCAACTACTGAACCACTCCTGGGTCAAGGAAGAAATAAAGAAAGAAATTAAAGTCTTCCTTGAACTCAACGAAAATA
>PVIU01008513.1:0-82666 GCA_004026605.1 Ondatra zibethicus
ACATTTTTCTGACACTGTCTAGATTCTCACTTGCATATAAATAGGAAATTGTATGATTTACACTGTGCAGATCATGGATACAAAACATTAAGTGATTCCACATTCATGCTGTGCAGACAGCAGAGGATACCACATCCTCAGTGCATATCCTTATAAATCCCAACAGAGTACTTAGGATGGAATTTAGTCATAAGATGCAGTTCAACCTAATCCTGGTGTGAAATCAGGATTAAGGAACTACTTAAAATCCTTTCTGTTGTTATTAAAGTTCATTTTTTTATCACTCACCTAGAAAGTCCAACTAGTGAAGGGGCAACTCACAAACATTTAGTGCATGTGATTTTAATTTTTTATCTGAGAGGAGATTCATGGGATTGATTTTCGTACACATAAGTGGTCTGTCTCAGAGTATTCACCTGCCCACTCAGGGACACACACATCGATATTTCCTAGTTCCTACTTTCTGTGTGTCTTTGTCTCTGTCACTACATAATTTTATGTTTCCTTCCTTGTCTCTTTACTACTTGAAGCACACTGCAAAATCAGGTTCCTAAATATGATTGTTGCATTAGTGAGGGATGGAGGGTTAGCTCTTCATGACACCTTGTATAAAGCAGTTACATGGAACCTGTCTCTGGGTTATGTTACCTGAAGCTATAAAAAGAGAACCCTAAGTGATGACAAGTAGTGGAGAGGAGGATGTGCTTGAACAATGGGAACTGTCTGTCTTGCTGTGAAGATCACCATAGAGAAAGGGATTTAGGGCTTTTCTCCATGCCTTGGTAACGTAAAGCATCAGGAAATGGCAGAGAATGGCTCAAAACAATCTGTTTAGGAAATTCCAGAGAATATCCACAAATTCTTTCACATTGAACACCCCACATGTTGTGTTCCTTTTTCCTCTGAGCATATTCTGTATGTGAGTAACAGTGGTGGGGACAGGTCTTAAATCTGGGGAGCCCACCATCCTGTGCCAGCTATGAAGGGCACCCTCCCCTGTAAGTGCTTTGTCTCCCGTGTTCAGGATGCACTGTTTGTTAGACGAGCAGTTTTCAGACATTATGCTCAGTGTGTCTCATCTTTGGTTTGTTTGACTTTTCATTGTGCATTTTGGATCTTGAAAAAGATCACAGCAATAATTGCATATTTTTCATACCATCCTGGAGAACTGGTATGTGACCCCTGACTCAAGAATTTTTTTCTTTTGTTACATCAGACAGAGTTTGTGCCTAAATTTTGTTCTCTCATGCTTCTAGAGATCCCCTTTCGATGAAACTCTCTAGGAGGAATCACTAAAAAAAAAGTGTAAACCTCAGTTGGAAGAAAATTCCTCCACTAGATTGGCCTATAGGTAAGTTTCCTAGCGGCATTTTAACAACATTGGAATAGGACAATTTCCTTTATATTTTCGAGGAAGAAACTGGAGAATATTTCATTTGAAGCAGGAAAAGGGAATTTACTACAGAAGCAGAAATTTTATGAAAATTTAGACAGAATAAGACTTATTCAAGCTAATCCGTGAATCAGTCATTCCTAATTTCCTCCTTCCTCTGCTACTCACTCCTGATGACCCTTTCTGGCCCCTCCTACTCTCATGTCTCTTCTTTCCTTTCCTTCCTCCTCTCCCTCCCTGCCTCGCTGCTAAACTTCTGCTTCTTCATTTCTTCTCTCCTCTTCTCTGTCGCTTTCTACCACATCTTTTCTTCCATCACTTCCTTTTATTTCGTTGTTTCTGAAGCATGTTGTTTCTGCTATATGAGCATAATTGTAATGGCTACACTGTATCTAAAAGACAGCACCCAACTCTATCACATTCCTCCAGCAGTCTCTTACTACCTTTCTTGGGCTTCAGAACATACATAATATGTTTGTTTGGGGTGAGTGTTCAGCAGTCACTTATTTTCAGTACTAGAGTAGTCATGGGTCCATGCTTTACATGTCACACACTTCAGAAAGGCTTCACTGACCAAAGCTGAGAGAAGCAGTAACATATTGGTAAAAGAATAGAAGACAGTTTTAGTATATGCTCCCTGACAAATCACCAAGAGAAGTTTTCCTCATAGTACTGTGACCTTTGTACTGATGTTATTTGAACATTTCTGTGTTCTAATTTTTAAAAATGTTGAAAATGTTTTAATTTTGAAATATGATTATCTTAGTAAAAAAAATGAGGATCTCAGGTTTGTGTGGCATGTACAGTCCATCTCCTCTATATGATGGATCATTTAATTGGCTTGGTTTTGTACGTATCTTGGACAGGATCACATAACATTTTATGTGTGTGATGACCATGTGATGTCCAGAGGTAACAATATCACAGAAATCCTCCCCATTTTTTGGTACTTTCATTCTTTCAACCCACTCTTCAGTGATGTCCCTTGTGCCTTCTGGGAGGAATATGGAGGGATAGGGAAGTGGGGTATGTGGGAGTTTTGATATAGACATTCTATCTGTGAACAAGCACTCACACAGTTGTCTATTCTTAGCAGTGAACAGTCATTGACTCTCTGTATTCAATTATGACTGATGGTGGATGGAGATTCATTTTATTTGCATGTGTAGCTATTGGTTGTTTGTCTTTGCCCGTGAGGTGACTCCAAACTCATGGGTTTATGGGCGATATTATTTGATTTTGTTGAGTTATAAAAAGAAGACATGAATTTGGGAGTAAAAGGTGTTGGGAGGACCGAGGAGAGGAAATTGGAAGGCAAAAGTTGAGGGAGGATGTGGCAAAGATACATTGCAGATTTGTATTAATTCTCAAAAAATAAAAGAGGTATTAAATAGTAAAGTGTATTTGAATTTCATCATTGTAGAACATAAAAGGCCTCCTACTCCAATGTTCTGATGAGCAGCTTGTTCACTAGCAGTGTCTTCCTACCCTCACAAATTTGAAGTCTTTAAATCTGTACTGTCTCCATGAATGCTGGAGACATCCTTTTTTATTGCTTTTTCTTAAACAGATCCTGACAGTGAAACTGTTTTTGTTGAACACGCCCCCCACTTTTCTTGGAATCTGCATTCCTATGAAGCACCTGGAAAGTCCAGTTCTGGGAGAAAAATTCCCAATGGCTCCGGTACCTTGAGGACAATTCCTTTAATCACTTCCTAGAACTTCTTGAGAAACACAGAGTCTTAGGAATGTTCTTCTCACTTTCCTTCTTTTTGCTCCCGTTTGTCAAGCTTTTTGTTTTAAGATATTTACAACTTCTCCAATTGCTTTCTCCCCTTTCTGTGGTTTTCTGAAATGAAGTGAGTAAGGCTTTTCTCTCTTTTTTATTTCCTTACTTCCTTTCTTATTTTTTCTTGTTACCAAGGGACATATGTCTAAACTATACATATTTTTGATTCTGAGAAGATCCATCCCCTTAACCTAATATATGAATAATGTGTAGCTTATTTTTAAAAAATTGATTTAAATCTTCAGTGTTTGTTCTATGTGCATTGTGTGAGGACTATGCTGAGTATAAAGCTTTCCTGGATACGTGGATCCCTGACCATGACTAATATTTCTGTTTAACTTGCATTCTATACTGTTTCAATCATGAAACCCAGCTGAGATTCTGCCCTGAGTCTAGGGAAGCCAACTTTCCTAAAATATTTTACATCTGATCCTAGTGCCCACAGAAGAGTCAGTTCTTCCCTGTGTCTTGGTCTCCATCTCATTTGGGTCAAATATAGGTTTAATTACCTATATTTAAATATATATCAAAGTTGAATATACTGTATCATGTTTGACCAATTCAAATATGTCTACATAATACTCATGTAGAGAGATTTTCTGCATGATGTGCAGAGGAATCACAGACACATGGATCTAGCCCTTCATGTCCCTCTGCTCTTGTTCAGGGTGACATTGACCTGCCTGCTTTCTCACTGCTCCCTTCTGCTCCTAAGGACGCCCTGCAGGGAGGCTTGTGTCTAGGTTCCTGCTTATTCTCTTCAGTGTGCATTTTGACATGGCAATACTTGGTTTACCATAGACTTTCCATTATGAGGTTCAGGGTGTTCTTGTAATTGTCTCCAGAGATGGTCAATCTGTCCTTGACAGAATTTGTATATTTTATTAAGGCACTAGTGTTATATGTATGAGATCCAATCTGGTCCCTTCCCCGGAGCATGGTAGACCCAGTGCATATAGTAATCACTGAGGGTGAATCTAGAGGCACACATGGTAGTTACAGGGTTGCCCCAAGTAGCAACAATCTTCCTCCAGACTCTGCTAGCTGTACCTCCCACAGGACACATGTAAACACCTATGTTCTATCCAGTAAACTGTTACACATGTCCACTTTTTCTGTCACTCATATCCACTTACAAACTCAGTATCTCTTCTTTGTCCTAAATTGCCTTGTAAAAGAGCACAACAAGAAAAACCCAAGTCATCCACAATTCCATGGTGAATAGTCTGTGTTCAGTATTTATCATTGAATGGACAGACCTGGAAATCCCAGACTGGGATCCTCTTCCAGACCTGCAGAGTCAAGGTTGAGCTGGATTTTTTGAGCAGGATGAGGTACTGTTTTCATGTTCCTATTATATATGTTTTCTTCACCTAAGCTCAAATGGGAGGCTATGCACAGGGAAGATCTTCAGTTCATGGTGGTCACTGTAGAGACAACACAATTCAAGAAAACCTACATTGTATCCACTTAAGAGTGAGTACATACCATGGTCATCTTTCTGGGTCTAGGTTACCTCACTCAGAATTGTTTTTTCTAGTTCTATCAATTTGTGTGAAAATTTCAATATGTCATTCTTTTACCACTGAGTAGTACTCCATTATGTAAATGGGACACATTTACTTTACCCATTCTTTGGTAGTGGGACATCTACCTTCTTTCCATGTTATAGCTCTGACAAATAATGCTGCTATAAAAATACTTGAATAAATGTCCTTGTAGTATGATTGAGCAACTTTTGGTTATGTGGTAATGAGTGGTATTGCTGTGTACTGAGGTAGCATGAAGTGGATACCAGCTGTAAAGGAGAGGATAATGAGCCTATAATTCATGATCCCAGAGAAGCTAAATAAAAGGTGAACCCTAAGAAAAACATAGATAGATCCCTCTTGAAAGGAGAAGTAGACAAGGCTGCCTGACAAAATTGGGAGCATGGAGGATGGGAGAAGAGTGGGTGGAAGGGGAAAAAGAGGGGAGAAGGGGAGGGGGGAAGAATTTGAGGAATGAGTTACTTGAGATGTAGGAAAACAGAGATGAGAGCAAGGAAAGAGGTATTTTGATTTAGGGAGTCTATATTGGACTAGTAAGAAACCTGGAACTAGAGAAATTCTCAGGAATGCACAAGAATGACCCAGCTAAGACCTTAAGCAATAGAGGGGAGGGTACCACATCTGGCCTTGCCCTGTAGTCAGATTGATGAACATCTTAAATGTCAACATAGAACCTTCATCCAACAACTGATGGAAACAGGAAGAAAGCAACAGTGGATCACTGGACTGAGCTCCCAAAGTCCTGTTGAAGATTGGGAAGAGTGAGAATATGAGGAAAGAGGTCAAGATCATGATGGCAACACAAACTTAAACAGTTTAACTGAGCTAATGAGAGCTCACCAATTCTAGTCAGACACAGAAGGGAACAGCATAGGTCCAAACTAGACCCTCTGAATGTGGGTGACAGTTGTATGGCTGGAGCAGACTGCGGGACCACTGGAAGTGGCACCGGCATTTATCCCTACTGCTTGTACTGACATTTTGGAAACCCATTCTTGATCTGGGATTCCCCTGTGTATGCTGTGAATACTATTGTTTAATAAAGAAACTGCCTTGTGCATTTGCAGGGCAAAATAGAGGTAGGTGGGAAAAACTAAACTGAACACTGGGAGAAAGAAGGCAGAGTCAAGAGACACCATGTAGCTGCTGCTGGGAACAGACAAGCCAGAATCTTGGTTCTAGGCAGGGAGAAACAAACAAATGGCCTCCAACAACTCATTCTCTATGGACAGACACCTTGCTCAGCCTAGATATAGTAGAGAGTGCCTTGGACCTTCCCCAAGGAAATATAACTTACCTTCTCTGAGGAGAGGATGGGCGTGATGTGGGGGGTAAGTGGATGGGATGGGAGGAGGGGAGGGAGTGTGAACTGGGATTGGGATGTAAAATGTAAAAAGATGGTTTGCTTTTCTTTTTTTTAAAAATAACATAAATAAAAAGAAAACCTACTCTTAATGTGGTTGTGTCCTATAAACATTCAACACTCAAGGCTCATTCATTTATAGTTCCTGTATAACAGAGTTATATATTTGCAGTTTAACAAGGAAGCCTGGTTCTTGAACAATCATGTTTAAAATTATTGAAAGTACCATAATATTATTTATCTTCAGAAGAAAATCTGAAGTATGGGAGCATCATTTTCTGTCACTGTTCTCTAGAAATTGAGTAAGGCCAAGGCTTTCCTGTGTCCCTTCCCACAGTTTTGGCATTTCAAATTGCTCCCTTGAGAAATATCAGGATGAAATTTTCCCATGCCATGTCTTAAATTTATTTTATCCTCAAATAGTTGGCTAACAATACTTTGAACCTGGTGTTTTCAGACAATGTAGAATTCTATGGTGTACATTGGAGATCACATGACCTCAGAGAGTGACCACATCAGAAGTCTCCTACTTCATCATACATATGCATCTATCCTCATATGTACAACCTTACTTATACAAAAGACACCAATTAAAAAGGAAAACTTCACAATGTAGTTAATCACTAACAGATATGTAAACCAAAAACATAAACTCTTTGACTCTTCATTTAGGTCAAGCATATATTTTATAACCTTTTGTGACATGAAACTATGTTGATTATTCCTCTATCTACTCTATTAATAGGACCATGGGAAAAGTGAGTCTGAGGGGGTTGAGATGACCTGTAGGAAGCATCAACACATTCTAGTGCAGCTTTCATCAACAATTCAGCTCAGTAGCAACAGAGACAAGACAAAAAAAAAAATAAGGTCTGTGATGAGTCAACCCAGACTGATTATTGAACTCATTCTGGAAACACGGATATTTAGTAATATTAATAATATTTGGCTTCTCTTTCCATTTACTGTGGAGTAGCAGTCTTCCTTCCAATGCTCTTAGTCTCCTCCCTCTGAGGATTCATGTCTACTTCATGATCATACAGGAAGTATTTGAACTGTGGGGTTTCCAAGTTCTGGCTATGACAGCACTCCTGAATGAACATAGTTGAGCATCTGTCCCTGTGGTACTATTGAGCATCCTTTGAATATATAGTACAAATATTTACTATAGGTAACACATAGGAATGACGTTCATATTGATCAGAGAAGAATGGGGCAAAAAATTGATGCAAGTGTGTGTTTGTATGTGTTTTCATGTGTACATATGTATGCATGGTATAATAAAACCTTACAGAAAGCAAGAAATTCTGATTTTTCAACACCTTATGGACTTACTTTGAGCATAAATAGCATGATGTCTCACACTGGAGAAGATGGGAATCTGCTAATTGTTCAAACTACAATTCAGGATACCTGAGCAGCTCCAATCTCACCACAAAATCCTGCAGGATTCTGAGAGAACTACTAGTCTTCACTGTATTTTGAAAGCCTGAAGAAACTGATTATAATATCTGGGCATGAATACTGCAGTTATGGATAGATGAACTTTGCCAGGAGTGAAAGCAAAAGGGCAAAAAGTTAAAGTTCTTCTTTCATGTGCCTTTATCTAGTCTGTAATCTAACAGTGCTGCCTACATGTATTTAAGTAGGACTTTTTTCAAATAATGTGTTCAAGAAGACATAAGGAATCATAGAGGAATTCTGGAGATGTTGGCATTGAAGGTTGGAGAGGGAGGAATAGACGTTATATAAATAATATTATTTGTTTGTACTTTATAAAAAACAGTAAGAAAGAAGAAAAAAAGTTCCTCATAGCAATGTCGAATAGACATAGTTTTAGTTAATTTCAGATTCTGTCAAGTTGAAAACCCAGATTAATCATTACATAAGGGAGGTCTCTTTAGCTTTACTCTACAGTCCACTGCAGTTATAACCTGTAGAGTATTCTGAAAAAGTCCTAAAAAATGCAGTTTAAGCTTCATACAGAGAAGAAAATTAGAACAGGAATAATTTAGGCATAATGATAAAATTATAACACTTTAGTAACAATAGTTCAATGATTCTTATGTATTTATTGACTTATGGAAACATTAATTTGTGTACGCTACACTTAGTTTTGCATCTATGTTATTAAGTTAGTTAATACATGTAACATGAGGGCCTGCTTGTTGGGGTTTCTGTCCTGCTCAGTTCCCACAGCTGTTTAGCCTACCAAAAAACACACAGAGAGTCTGCATTAGTTATAAATTGATTGTCCTATTAGCCCAGGCTTCTTATTAACTCTTATAACTTTTATTAACCCATTATTCTTATCTATGTTAGACACATGGCTCAGTACCTTTTTCAGCGAGGCAGATCACATCTTCCTTCTTCCGTGTCTGGGCAGGACTGTGGAGGAATGGGCTTCCTCCTCCCCAGAATTCTCTTGTTCTCCTTGACCCTCCTCTACTTCCTGTCTGTTGTCCTGCCTGTACTTCCTGCCTGGATACTGGCCAATCAGTGTTTATTTAAAACGTAATTGACAGAATACAGAATGGTCCCGCACCAAATATAGACAGAGGAAAGTTGTGTCATTTGGTGAATAGATATATGACAGATAGATGGTATCTAGGTAGGTGGATGACTATATTACTAAATATTTGTAAATGGTAGATACATAGTTGAATCATAGATGTCAATTATATATGATGAATGTGTGAATAGATGATATTTGTATAAATCATAGACTTGGGAATCTTTTCTCTCTGATCATGATGTGTTTTGTGGAATCATGCTCAACTTTCTTTCTATATTTCTCTTAAGATTGGATGCACATATAAATTATTTGACTGAAATAATTGCTTGAAATTAAAATGACTTTGTATATCAGTAATTAATCACATCTCAAGCATCAGCGGCAAACATGACTGCACACCCCAATGCATCTGTATGTGCACACATTCTGTTAAGTACATCCTATCTCACAGAGCTTGCACACAGCCATTACCTGAAAATATATTCTGTGTGAACAGGTCCCAAATGATATGAGAATAAATGCTAGAAAAAATACCCAGTATTTTCTTCATGTCTGTTCTGAATTTGAATCCTTGGGTTTTTTGTCTGCTGATTGTGCACTTCTGGTCATGAGTTCTTCTGAATGAAGTTTTGTACCTGGGCTCACACAGAAGTGCCCTCACTGTGTATCTTTCACAGCAATACATAGCAGTATTCTCAGTGGTCACAGAGTATAGTCTCAGGAAGAACTGGTTCTCTGATATTTCACTAATTATGAACCGTCGGCTCCTGTAGGAAGGACTATAACTGGTGCCACAACCAGCAATCACTACTTACATAACTCACCCACTCTAGGACCTTCCTGGAGCTGTCAAATCCAGGCCCAGGCTGGTGATGGAGAAACCACTGACAATGCAGCCGAGGGAAAATGAGTGCGAGAGCTTAATCAGTCTAGGTCATGTCTCCTGAAGATTCACGTGGGGCAACACTCCTGAGTATAAGGAAATATAGCCACTATCAATTAACTGCTGTTAAAACCTCTATACTGACATATGTGTACAATGGTGACACTCGCCTTGGGGTGTTGTCACTAGTCACAGGAGGAGACCCAATAGCCTCATCGATAGACAACATTCCTTTTTGCACTGAGGTCAGGAATGTGTGTGAGATAGCTATGAGATCCCACAGCCCAGGAAAGGATATTACAGAACTGGAAGATAAATTTCCATGCAGAAAGCCAGCCTTTCCTTTATAAGTGAAGGGGTGAAAATTGACTCCACACATTCCTTTCAAGATGAAATAACTGTCCCAACATTATTGATGCACGAGCCTAGAAAATATCATGTGGTCTTTAGTGTTATTATAAAGTAATACTTTAGTGCTACTGTACAGCTATGACTATACCTATCTTCCTTTTTAAAGACCCACCATCTGGTAGTTAGTCTGAATAGGCAGTGCCCAGGATTCTCTTGTACTTTTGATATTACTAATTTGACTGAACCCTATAGAATTCATGATTTTCTTTCATGTTAAAAATCCTATGATGTGTTCACATTTCCCGTAGTGCTTCTTGTTATAGGAGGTCCACACCCACCCTGCTCCAATTTCACTGAGTAATGCTGGTAAAACTAGATAGACTCTCAACATCCCATACCACCTTTCTAATGAAACCAATTCATTCTTTATACAGTGACCTAGCTCACAGCCCACGAGATCTACACTAACTGTAAGCTGATTATCCTAGTAGCTCAGACTTCTTATTAACTCATTCACCCACCTCTATTTCCTGTCTGGTTGTCCCACTTATACTTCCTGCCTGGCTACTGGCCAATCAGTGTTTATTTAAAATATAGACCATATTCCCACAGCAACATCTGATATTAACATCAAGAATCTGTGACTCAGATATCACTGCAGAGACCACAAAACTTATTTGCAAATGAATCTGTGTAAGTAAGAAATCTTTGGAGGAAACAATGGAGAGAGAAATTTATCTACATGTTGAAATTAAAATCCTGTAAACTTTTAAAATGTGTTTAAATACCTTGGTAAAGGTAGGATATTTTATTTTACCCAAACAAATTGATTACACACTAGCAATCTGAGAAGACCAGAATAGATTCTAAGATCTACAAACCAAATTTTGATTTGACAGCATTTTCAGAAAGGGACGTGAGGCTCAGGGACACCTTAGGCAGTGTGTTAGCTAGAAACGGCCTACAGGCTCCTGAATCTCATCTGCTGTCTCTAGCTGCATTACATCCATGGTCTATTATCAGAGCATAGCCAGGGTCAACGATGAAATTGATGTTCCTGTTTTATGTGAGGATGATGGAGGGAGTGGAGGAAATCAAGGTTAAATACCAGGGTATTCCTACATGATATCTTGGCTCTTATTGAAATCCTAAATTCTGCTCTACATTGATTTAATGTCCCTGATTTTCCCCATGCTGGGTTTTGAGAGTTAAGATGACAGAAACCCTTTCATTTACATGTTGGTTTTGTTCATAGTGTTGATCACTTTAATAGATCTCAAGGTAGGACAACAGAAAATTCGTCTCATGAAAGTAGTGAAGGAGGGGACATGACAGGCTGTGCAGCTGCAACCTCAGCCACACACGGAGTCCCCTTCCAGATACAGCCACACTCCCACCTTACACAGCCACACTCAGAAAACTCTCACATTCTCTGGTAGAGGGAATGACTTTTTTCTTTTTTGATAGGGTCGTCTGGGTGGCCTGGACTTTCTATATAGACCAAGCTATGAGAGATTTTCTTGCTTTTGTCTCCTTATTGAATGGATTAAGACTATATTTCACCATGCCCAAACAACAAATGCAGAGTTGTCGATAATTAATGAATTTATTTTCTTGAAAAACTTTCAACACAATTTATTTTGATAATTATTTACTTTCTCTCTTGTTTTGCAGATCCTGCCCATTTCCAGATTTCCATATGGTAATTTTAAGGGTTATTTATGAGGACATATAAGGGTATGGGCTCAAGGAATTCATTTTCATATAGACAGATAACGGTTTAAAAATCCATAATTGGCAACACATTTTCTCCTTTAAAAATATTATACACTACATGTATTTTCTTTTACATATTTCTATTCTTTTATCAATGTATAGTTATAATATCTAGGGCTCAAGTGTTGGCTCAGTGGTACTATGCCTGCCTCCCAGTATTAGTATTTTAGCCCGATTCTCAACACATATCTTAGAAGCTGGGTATAATGGTTTATTCTATATTCCCAGCACTGGGGGTGTTCAGACTGGAGGGTCTCTAAGACCCACCATTCCAATAATGTCTGCGCATTTGTGCTCCAGATTCACTGTGAGATCCTATCTCAAATATAAGATAGAAATCAACTGATAAACACACTCAATATGAACTCTATCCACCAGACACATGTGCAAACTATACACAGTGCATACACAGTCTAGTCAGACAGCATTTCCAGCCATCCAAACATTGTCATTATCCTGCATGGGATCCATGCTCTGTATTATTTAGAACTGTGTCATGGATGCTGCAGACCTTGGATGAACTGCTTGCTATAAAAGCCAAGAGATGAATTCCTGTAGACTTGTTCCTACTGCACAACTTTACAACTGCACTTCCTATTCTTGTAACTTCCATTCCTTTTCCAGCCATGAGAGTGGCTCATTTAAGTCTCTGAAACTGAGAAATGATATTTGTCTAGGTGCTTAATTTCTATTTTTAAGTGAGTTTGGTTCTTATATTTAAGACATTTCACATGGTCAGAAAGCACCCTACCATAGAGCTACAAGACAAGCTCAATCTTTTTTTTTTGTGAAATTTTCTTTTTTTTTCTCTCCTCCCATTTTATTTTTTTCATACATTGTTTTGTTTTATTTTTTCCATTCAAAAACATAATTAAAGAAATAAAATTTTTACCTTTCTTCCCCTTCTCCTGGTCCCCTCCCACTACCTCCCCACCCCTCCTCCCTCCCCCTTCTTCCTTGAAAGAGGGCATGGTGCCCTGCCCTGTTGGAAGTCCAAGGCCCACCCCCCTCCCTCCCAGCCTAGGAAGGAGTGCCTTCAAAAAGACTCGGTTCTCAAAAAGATAATACATGCAGAAGAGATAGGTCCTGGTGTCATTGTTGATGGGTTCTCCATCTGCCAACTTTCGCCGCCACAGTGGGACTGAATGAGCATATGATCAAAGAAGCTCAATCTTTTAAAACATAACATTTTACTATTGAAAATAATTTTTGATGACTGCATTTTTGCACTAGTAAATAAACACCAGGAACCACAAATTCTTCTTCCTTGATGCCCACCACTTAAAACTAATTCTGTAAAGATCAATCTTCTCAGCATGGATCTTGAGAATGTTGGGGTAGGGAGGATAAATCAAACCAAATGAAGAATACAGAAGAAAGAGGACAAGAGAAATAGAGGGAAACTGTACGCTCATCTTGTGACTCCTATTCTGAGTCTGGACTCCATGACCTTTTCAAGACTACTGTGTAGTTGAACCTCAGCATGTGCTGGAATCTCACTATTCATGTTCAACACCATACACCTGAATGAAAAGGTAAAAATGTGAACAGACTACATATGTGAGTAACAATGTCTGCCACAGACTGCAAAGTGGAAGACAAGACCTATTGATCTGTGTTCTCTGACTCTGGTGCTTTGAGAGTCACTTGGATCTTACAGAAGAATGGGAACTGAAATGTCTTCAGGGGCTTGCTTAGTGTAAGGGAGGCCCTGAGCCTGAAGTCAAAACAAGAATCCCAGCCTTGATGCTCACCTGACCTCAGAGCAGGTTTCTGTGGTCAGATGATGTTGTGATAATGTCTCTAATGTAAACTATCTATAGATGATGAGAAAGTATGCACCTCTGAAGCCAGCACTCAGACACACAGACATATGAACACAGACAGATATACAACAACAGAGACAATCCTTTCCACAAACACACAAGAGCAGATGGGTATATGTATATTAGCATCCTAGGCTATTTGAAATTTTTCTTTTCCCACCTATGTCATTCATTCTACTTAAAAGCAAATCACCACACTCATTTATAATGTACTGTGAATACATTGATTTATCCCTCTCTCCTCTTTCCTTCACTCCTTTGACCCTTATGTCCTCTCCTATTCTCATGTTTCTTCTTTTCTCTCCTCCCTTCTTTCCTGCTTTCCTGCACCAACTCTGCTTCTTTTGTTTGCTCTTGCATGAGTGAGATTGCAGGGTCACAGCATCTTGTGTAATTTCTCTGAGGGACCCCACAGTTTTCAGAATGTCTTAGTAAAACCACATTCCCATTTCCATTGCACAAGCATCCCTTCTCCTCCATTCCCATAACACTTGGTCTTATTCTTTCCTTGGGTAAATGCACTCATATCATTGGTTACAGGCAACTAATTATTTTGGGCTTAAGATCCATTTCTGTGGTTGTTAGAAATGTTAGCTTTACACTACCTTTTCTGTCCATATGCCCTGGTCAAGGTAAAGCATTCCAATCAGAGCAAGGAGGGCCCAACAATGTGTGCTCATGAAGACATCAGCTCTCAACTCTGGGTTCCCAGGGTTATCTGTTAACCTCCTGACTCAGAACTTAGAGAAATGAGAGAAAGGAGTTTTTCTTGGAAATAAAAATTAAACTGTTTTCTTGGATGACAGAAACTTTGTTATATTCTTTAACAGGGTGAAGTTTCAACAATAGTATTTATTATTCAATATGAGAAATATAATTATTAAAAATTACCATTTGAATCAAGGTCTCATTTAAACTGCACAAGAACTAGACCATTGGGCTAAATCACAGAAGTGGATGAGAACTTTCTTACAAATACACTGTTTTAATTAGGGGTATTTACTTCTGTGTGGGTAGTGTAGTGCTCATGGAGACAAACAGATGGCACAGGGTCCTCCAGACTCACATGTGAGTCTGAGCTGCCTGTGTCATCTAGGGCTTACAATCTTCTTTGGCTTCACCAGGAACTTACTCAGGTCAAAAGACAGGATCTCTCTAGCTCAGTGTGAGTATCTGAATTTTGTTCAGCTAAAGAACATCCTAAATTTAAAAGGCAACTATAATGGGTCTGTGAAAATCAAGTTTTTGCCACACAAGAACCCTTCAGGTGATTCTAAACAAAGAACTCAGAATCCATAACTAAAAACAAAATAACGAAAGTAATGGGTGTGGCAGCCAACCAGGTATACCACATAGGGAATGTGGAGAGTGAACAATCACTGGGAATAACTGGAAAATCAGACTATCCAGTCGTTGAGATCCAGGCCCATGGATAGAATTTGTCTCAAAAAAAGTGGTGCAGATTGTTAGAGAAATGCTTCATATGTCAACACAAACACATATGCACACACACACACACACACACACACACACACACACACACAAAGAGCAGTGGGAGAGAAAGAGAGCGAGAGAGATTGAGACTGACATAGCTAGAGAGAGAGATGCAGAGCAATAGGGAGAAACACTATAATAAATCAGCACACACAACACAACAGGAAACAGAAATTCGAATAAACATTTGGACATTCAGGGATTAGTACACAGTATATCAATAAATCAGCACTCACAACACAAAAGAAAACAGAATAATAAACACACAACTGGAAACAGAAATTTCAATAATCATTTGGACATTCAAGGATTACTACACACTATATCTGTAGAGAAAATCCCTAAGTATGATATGGAGAGGCAGTGCAGACACAGAGAAGTCCAGTCTTCTATGTTTCTTTTAGCAGGCTCTTCTGTGATGCAGATTTCTAAGTGCTCTCAGCGCCCCCTGCTGGTGATGTGTTCCCCAGAGCGGTGTTTTTGTCTGAGCTCACAGTAGCATTCACTCACTGTGTCTCCTGCACAGTAATACAAGGCTGTGTCCTCAGACCTCAGACTGCTCATTTCCAGGTGGAGAGTGTTCTTGGCATTGTCTCTGGAGATTGTGAACCGGCCCTTCACAGCGTCCGCATAGTGGGTGCTACCACCACCACTACTAATGTATGCGACCCACTCCAGCCCCTTCCCGGGAGCCTGGCGGACCCAGGCCATTGCATAACTACTGAAGGTGAATCCAGAGGCTGCACAGGAGAGTTTCAGGGACTTTCCAGGCTGCACTAAGCCTCCGCCAGACTCTGACAACTGCCCTTCACACTGGACACCTGTAAACACAAAGAATTCTGGTTAGAAAAATGACACAGAAGAAATGTTTCTCTTTCTCATGTATACACCACACACAGCGTCTCATCTTTATGAATTACCTTGTAAAATAAGGACAAAGGAAACCAATATGAGCCTTAAGTCCATGGTGAGTTCAATGTGTTAAAGCCTGTGTTCAGTGCTGACCCCTGACTGGGAGGACTTGGGAATCCAGGGCTGGTCTCCTCTGCCAGAGCTGCAGGGCCAGGGCATGGCTGGTTCTTATGGGCAAAAGAAGCCTTATTTGCATATCTCCCTGCCATAGCAGGCTCTGTAGTTGGACCTGGGCAGAAGGCAGTACTCAGAGCAGATATAAAACATCATACACACTGATGACAGTTATAGAAATTGAAGCATTAGTGTAGCTCTGTGTACATAATTTCCTTGTTAGGGATTCACCACACTGTACTTAGTTCCCTCTTCACCATGTGCACAGGGAATGCTGTGTTTCCACACCGTCATGTTTCTTTAGGGTCAATGTGAAATAGAAAAGCTCCACACAAAGCTGTATTAGTAGATATTAGCTCTTTGTTTATAACCAAACACAAAACTTTTGCACCAATTCTGTATTTTCAGAATGCTTTATTTTTATTTTCCCAAATTTTCATGCTTTGCTTTCTACCCACTCATTACCTTTTTCTCACTACACCCAACCTTTCCTTTGAAAACCCCTGTATTACCCTGCATGTTTTCCCTTTTGTCCTTCACCTAAGATGTCTTTTCCTGTCTTGACTTCCAATCTAGTTCCAAGGCTACAAATCAGAAGCCATAACACCAAACACACAGAGTCTCAAACACACAATCTGGATTCTCTATAAGGCAGAAACAGTCCTTCACAATCTTCAATATGTTGTTTAATATAAGATTTTCAGCACCATTCAAATTCCTCTACCAGAACACTGGTGAAGGGGGAGTGGGAAGAATTTAAGGAGCGGAGCACAAGAAGGGGTGCTGGAAAATGCTGTCTTCTGGACATGACATGGATATCACAATCATGGAATCATCATGGCTGCTGTTGTCTGAATAAATCCAACTGGGCTCAAGCCAGCCAAATCCTGCTAAATATAGGGCTGATAATTCCTTGTCCCTCTTCTTACTGAGTAGCAGTTGGAAATATATTTTTCTGGACAAGAGATATAGTAACTTTTTTGAGGGTATGGTCACTGGTATGTTTCCTATGTTGCAGTGCTTGGGTTCACATACATGCAGATTTGAAATCACTAACTGTTCTTAAGTAAGTATAAGGTTGGTAGGGACCCATGTTTGGAAGATGTGGGAGGAGCTTGGTGGAAAACATCACATGTAGAGATCCTAAACAGAAAATATAAAAGAAAAAATAAAGAAAAATAGTAAAAACTGTATAGCTGAGGCTTACATAAAAAATTCAGAAAGCAAATGATTGAGGAATATTGATAAATATCAAATAACTTGGTGGGCAACTTTATTTGGCACCATCTTCCCATCCATCTAAGAACTGGTGGGGTCCATGAATTATGTATGAAAATCTATTTGCAGATAATACTATACATGATTTGTAAAATACCTTTCCACATTTAGTTAGCTGTTACTTTACTCTAAGGTGACAATATCCCATCATCAATCAGAATTAGGGGAAGACATTTCATTCTTGCCCTACCATTTCAGGGCTTATGCTGCAGGAACAGTTATTCTGGTGTTAGATTGCATATATGATTCTTCTAGGTATCCCCTTTACTTTAAAATTATCTATGACAAATAAAAAGACATACTGAAGTGTGTGAAATTAAAGGGCATTTCTACAAACAATTGTTATTTCTTTTCTACTCCAGATAAAAATTTTGCCTGTGTCTATTTGTTTAATAATTTATTTACAGTAATGTGACTTTGTGAGTTCTTTTAATTCATATTGATATGCTCTCCATAAAAAGTTCTGGATATTCTTGGTCAAAAGTAAAAACCTGGGATTAGAATAGAGGTATTTGTTCTGATATATTTTAGGTCCAACAAATGCATTAAGATTTTACCCTATTCATCCTTTTCTGGAGAATCCATGTAAATTGATTCTCACGCTGACCCTGGAAAATATGACCTTTGAGTTCAACATAGAGTGGAGTTATTCAATTCACGGTTATGTGTTCTTCTGTCAGGATTCTAAGAATGTAGTAAATGTGTAATTACCATGTGATGTCCATAGTAACCATCTCACAGAAATCATCCCCATTTCATGATACTTTCATTCTTTCAACCCACTCTTCAGTGATGTCCTCTGTGCCTTGTGGGAGGAATATGGAGGGGTAGGGCAGTGGGGGATATGGGAATTTTGATATAGACATTCTATCTGTGGACAAGCACTCACATAGTTGTCTATTCTTAGAAGTGAACAGTCATGGAATCTCTGCATTCAATAATGTCAGCTGGTGGATGAAGATTCATTTTATATGCAGGGGTAGCTACTGGTTTTTTGTATTTGTAACACCCTAGGGCATATGACCAATATAATTTGGATTTGTTGAGTTATAAAAAGAGAACATGAATTTGGGAGGAAAATGTGTTGGGAGGGCCAAGGAGAAGGAATTGGAAGGAAAAAGTTGAGTGAGAATATGGCCAAGATACTTTAAAATTGTGTATGAGTTCTCAAAAAATATTAAAAAAATCTTTTCAAAATAGTATAGTATATTTAAATTCCATCACTGTAGAACATTAAAAGCCTCCAGCACCAATTTTCTGATGAGCATCTGGTTTACCAGAAGTGTATTCCTATACTCACAAATTGAAGTACTTTAAATCTGTACTGTGTCCATGAACATTGAGACATCCCTATCCCATTGCTTTTTCTTCAACAGCCTCTCACAGTGTAACTGCTTTTGTATAACACATCCTCCACTTCTCATGGAATCTGAACTCCTATGAAGCACCTATAGGGTGCAATTCTGGGGGAAGGATTCCCAATGGCTCCTGTGCCTTGAGGGCAATTCCTTTAACCACTTCCTAGAACTCCTAGATATGTACAGACTCTAAGGAATGTTCCTCTCACTTTCCTTCCTTCTGCTCCAGTCTGTCAATATTTCTTTGGATACTCACAACTGCTACAACTTCTTCCTTCCCTACCCATGACTTTTTCAAATGAAGTGAGTAAAGCTTTTTTCTTTCTTTCTTTCCTTCCTTCCTTTTTATTATTTCTGTTACAAATGAACACATATAAAAAGTTTATATATATTTTGATTTTGAGAAGATCCATCCCCTTCAGCAAAGATATGAATAATGTGTATCATATTTTACTAAAATATGATTTTAATGATTAGGTTAAGGACCTGAGCCTGTAATTCCTATGTAGACAGCACACAGTCCATCCTAATGGGAACAGATACTAAGTGAGGGTGCGTTAAAGAGAAAACCTAAGGGAAAGAATAAATTTATGTTACAAGGAAAATTCTTTAGTGCTGGTGAGTTCAGTGGTCTGCACTGAAAATGCATACACATAATTATGTAAAAGGAAAGATGAAAAGAGAAATTATTCCCACACACAGCTCCTAGCATCACAGAAGATCCTGCAAACTCCCACCAAGAGAGTGATCCAACGGTTGTCTTAGAATGGGAGGTGAGGCAAAAAGATGCCTTACCTCATGAGTAGGACAAATACCTGAGACTCAACTGCTGTCACCAGCTGCATTGTTCTCCTAGTCTCCATGCTGGAGCCTTCTCAGGATCAATGACTTTCCACACAAGTTATGAGAAGCTAGACAGTATGTTTAGAGTTTGGTCTGATGTGCACACATTGTCTGGGGACTATGTTGAGTGTAAAGCTTTCCAAGATTCATGAGTCACTAATCATGTTTGACCTTTCTTTTTAACTTGAATCCTTTCTTGTTTCAACCACAAAACCCAACAGAGGCTCTGATTGTATCTAGGGAAGCCCACTGTTTAGAGTCCTAAATTATTTCACCACCTGATCCCATTGCCCACTGTAGAGTCAGTTCTTCTCTGTGTGATGGTCTCCATTGCTTTTGGGTCAGAGTACACCTATATTTAAATATATACATCACAGATGAAAATACTTTTTTATATTTGACCAATTCAAATATGTCTACACACCACACTTGTAAAAAGATTTTTCTGCGCGATGTGCATAGGCAGCTCAGACATATGGAGTCTAGCCCTTCATGGCCCTCTGCTCTTGTTCAGGGTGACTTTGACATGCTTACTTTCTCACCTCTCCTTTCTGTTCATAAGGACGCCCTGCAGGGAGGCTTCAGTCTAGGTTCATACTTATTTTCCTCGATGTGCTTTTGACACAGCAATACTTGATTGTATCATAGACTTTCAGTCTATCCATTGTGAGGATAGATTGTCTCCAGAGATGGTCAATTGGTCCTTGACAGAATTTGCATAAATTATTCAGACACCAGTCTTGCATGTATAAGATCCTTTCTAGTACCTTTCCTGGAGCATGGAAGATCCAGTGCATATAGTAATCCCTGAAGGTGAATCTAGAGGTACATAGTGTACTTGCAGGGTTGCCCCAGGCTGCAGCAGTCCTCCTCCAGACTCCACTAGCTGCACCTCTTGCAGGACACCTGTAAACACCACGGTTCTGTTCAGTAAATTGTTAAACATTTCCACTTTCCCTCTCATTCACATCCACTTACAAACTCAGCATCTCTTCTTTGTCCTAAATTGTCTTGTAAAAGAACAAGAAGAAAAACCCAACTCATCCTCAATTGCATGGTAAATGGTCTGTGTTCAGTATTTATTATTGAATGGACAGACCCGGAAATCCTAGACTGGGCAGCTCTTCCAGACCTGCAGGGTTAGGGCTGGGCTGGTTTTCCTGAGCAGAATAAGGTCCTGTTTGTATTCTCCTGCTATTTGTGTTCTCTTAACCTGGGCTCAAAGGGAGGCTATACTCAGGGCAGACCTCACATTCATGTGGGCACAGTAACAATGATAGGATTCAAGAAAACCAATCCAGTAATGTGTTTGTGTCCTGTAAATATTCAACACTCAAACATCCAAGGCTCATTTATAACAGTATGGCTCCTAGATAACGACTTACACATTTCCAGTTCATCAAGGAAGCCTGGTTCTCAGACAATCATGTTTACAATTATTGAGAGCACCATAATCTAATTTTTCTTCAGAAGAAAACCTGAGGCGTGGGAGCATCATTTTCTATATCACTTCTCTAGAAATTAAGGGAGGCCACAGTCTTTTCAGTGTTCCTTCCCACACTTTTGGTATTTCAAATTGCCTCCTTGAGAAATATCAGGATGAATTTTTCCCATGTCATACCTTGAATTCATTAAATTTTCAGAGAGTTGACTAACACTATATTGTGCCTGGTGTTCTCATACTATGTAGAGTCCTATGGTCTACCATGGGGAGCTCATGACCTCAGAGTGTGGCCACATCAAGAGTCTCCTTCTTCATCACTCACATGCATCTGTCCTTGAATGTACAACTTTAGTTGTACAGAAGACACCAAGGAGGAAGGAAAACTTCACAATATAGTTAATCACTAACATATAGGTAAATCAGCAACATAAACTTTTGGACTGCTCATTTAGGTCAAGAATGAAACTATGTTGATGATTCCTCTCTCTACTCTAGAAATAGGACAGTGTGAATAGCGAGTCTGAAGGGCCTGAGATGACCAATAGGAAGCATCAATACATTCCAGCACTTCTTTCACCAATAATTTATATCAGGGGCAACAGAGCCAAGAAAAAATGATGGGGTCTGTGATGATACAACCCATCCTGATTAATGAACTCTTTTTGGAAACACGGATATTTAGTGATATTTGACTTCTCTTTTCATTTACTGTGGAGTAGCAATCTTCCATCAAGTGCTCTCAGCTCCCTCAGTCTCCTCCCTCTGAGGATCCATATCTATGTTATGTGCATACAGGAAGTATTTGAACTGTGGTGTTTAGTTCTCTGAATAAATCCATTAGCAAAGGTTTTCAAAAGAGTTAATCAAGGTCTGATGGAAATAGGAGGCAATCACTACAATGGCCAGTCTCAGGCATCAGCCTGGCTGGACCATTTTCCAGTTACTGAGTCATTAACTAGCCCTGCTGTGACTGTGAGCTATCATAGCCATGACAGACGTCTCGGCTTCCTGTTGGTCAGGAACAAAGTCCTCACAGAATTGTACGGACCTGATGCAGGAAGAGCAGTGCAGAGAAGATGCAATTGCATTGTAAGAGCAGTCTTGTCTCCTGTCTGCAACTTCCATATTCTTTGCCTAATGGCTGAACTTATGAATACACAGCTCCTGTTCTGCCAATTTTCCAGAACTCACAGACCAACAGAGCATCCCAGCCTCAGTCAAAGGTTAGAAAAGTTCAAGACAACCTGAGCATGCCTTGATCAGTTTTCAGGTGTCATCATATTGTCAATGAAAGAATAACATACTCTGGTTTCCAATGCTTATCTGTTCTTTCACAGTGACACTGTACATAGGATCCCAACATACAGTGAGGACTCATAAGTTATTCCAGGTTTCTGCAGAATTCAATCTTGAGTAGACCTGAGTTGAAGATAAAGAATCTGTCTCAGATTTTACAACAGTGACTACCCATCATGTTTGCTGAGAGGCAGTGTAAATAAGCCATTGGAAGGAGCCAACAAGAAAAACAATGGATGAGCATTTTAAAAGAAAATTCCCTAGGCCCTTTAAATTAGGGAATTATATGAGTAAAACAAGGAATAAATATTAAAGAAGTAAACAAAGGACACGCTGTCTGTGAGTAGATTAGGGACTTCCTGTAGCTAACTGAAGATCAGTGAGTGACACTGGTTGCATTGTCCTCACAGTCTCGATGACAGAGACTCACACACAACCAGTTCCACACCTGTGTCTCATGTGCACATATTTTGTGAGGATGAAGGTAAGAGTAAAGGCCATCAAAGTACTTGGGTCTCTGACCCTGACTAATTTCCTTGTTGATTTTAACTTGAATCCCAGTGATCTCACCATGGTAAATATTGAAACTGCTTTAAATCTATTACTTTATGATTTCCAGACCCTTCGGCCATTTTAGGATCTGATTCCAGTCCCCATACAGAAACTCTTCCTCCCTTTGTCATGCTCTGTGTTTCGCTCCGATCAGAGGATAAAATATATTTATAAAAATAACCAATAATAAGGCTGTGGAGATAGGTATGTCGTTCAAGATCTCACCATATAGAATGTCTGATTGGGATCTCTACTGTCCATAGCTAAAAAAAGAAGCTTGGTGTGACAACCAACACCTCTAAGATATAGAGATACTGTTACCAATGTGTAACACTGTGCAACAAGTATAGCCAGTTGGTGCAATCTAGGGCCAGTAAAATATTTGTCTCAAACATATGGTGTAGGTTGATTGAGCAAAAAATTTCATATTAACATGTATGGAATTATACTTATACACACATACACACTAACTAACACACACAAACATACAGACAAACAGAGACACACTGACAGACACAGTCCCACAGCCCAGCGAACACAAACTGATACGGGGGGGGGGGGAAGAGGAGTGAGAGAAAAAGAGCATGAGAGAGAAGTATAATGAAACCACTCAGCTTCTCACAACGGATCACAGAAATTTGAATTAAAAAATGTGACACACTATACCTGTAGAGAGAATACTTGAGGGTGATTTGGAGAGTCAGCCCAGACACAGAGGATTCCAGCCTTGTATGCATCTCTGGATAGGCTCTTACCTGACCCAGACCTCTGGGTGCTCTCTGCGCCCCCTGCTGGTCATAAGTGCCCTGCAGGGAGGTTTGTGTCTGATCTCAGAGTACCTTTGCATCACTGTGAATCTGGTGCAGTAATACAGGGCTGTGTCCTCAGGCCTCACACTGCTCATTTCCAGGTACAGGGTATTCTTGGCATTGTCTCTGGGGATGGTGAATCGGCCTTTCACAGCATCAGTATATTTGATGTAGCTACTACTACCACTAATATATGCGAGCCATTCCAGACCTTTTCCTGGAGTCTGGCGGACCCAGTACATGTAATAATCCCTGAAGGTGAATCCAGAGGCTGCACAGGAGAGTTTTAGGGACTTTCCGGGCTGCACTAAGCCTCCTCCAGACTCCATCGCTGCACCTCACACTGGCCACCTGGAAACACATTGAATGCTGGTCAGAAGACTGTCACGGAAGCTATTTTTTCTTTCTCATGTTCACACAACACACAGACAGCATCTCCTCTCGTTTAATTACCACTTAAAATAACAGCAAGAAAAAGCCAAATAAGCCACAAGTTCATGGTAAGTAATCTTTGTTCAGTGCTGATCACTGAATGGGAGGACCTGGGAATCTAGGACTTGGCAGTTGAGAAAGAGGAAGGACCTGGAAGAAATGAGGAAAGTAAATAATAACCAGAAATTTTTCTATAAAAATATTTCAAATTTTTACAAAATCTACATGTGATGGTCAGAAATTGTAGTGCATACTTTTAATCCAGTCACTACGGGGACAGTAGTAAGAAAATCTCTCATGGTTCGATACCAGCTTGGTCTATATAGAGTCCAAGCCAACCAGAGTGAACATGTTCTAAGAATAATAGGGATAAAAGGAAGGAGAAGAACATCAACTCCAAGGCCAAAAAAATATAGTCAACAAAAGCATAGAAATAAACATTCCCAACATAAAGAAGGATATCCTCATGAAAGTACAAGAACCATACAGAACACCAAATAGACTGGATCAAAAAAAAAAAAAAAAAACCAACTCCAGTCACCATATAATAATTAAAATTCAAAACATACAGAATAAAGAAAGAATATTAGGAGCTGCAAAGTAAAAAGGTCAATTATCATATAAAGGTAAAAGTATCAAAATTACACCCGACTTTTCATTGTAAGCCATGAAAGCCAGAAGGTTCTGGGCAAATGTGCTGCAGACACTAAGACCATGGATTCAAGTACAGACTACTCTACCCAGCAAAGCAACCAAGCACAGTCAGTGGAGAAAACAAATATTCCATGAAAAAAACCAGATTTAAAAATACCTGTCCACAAAACCAGCCCTACAGAAAGGACTAGAAGGAAAACCCCAGTCCAAGGAAGCTAACTGCACACAAAAACACAGGAACAGAAAACATCCCACAGCAAAATACAAGGAGGGAAACACACACTATGACCAAAAAATAACAGGAATTAACAACCACTGGTCATTAATATCTCTTAATATCAATGAAATCATTTCTCCTATAAAAAGACACAGGCTAAGGGAATGGATATGAAAACAGGATCCAGCCTTCTGTAGCCAAGAAACACACCTAAACCTCAAAGAAAGACATTACCTCAGAGTAAAGTGTTGGGGATTTTCCAATCAAATGGATCTAAGAAAAAAGTGGGTGTAGCTATCGGAAAATCTAACAAAATTTGTATTAAACTAAAGCCAATCAGAAGAGATGGAGAAGGACACTTTATACTCATAATAGGAACAATATATTAAGATGAAGTTTCAAATCTTAACATCTTTGCCCCTAATACAAGGGCACCCTCATACATAAAAGAAATATTACTAAAGCTTAAATCTCACATCAAACCCTATACACTAATAGAAGGAAATTTCAAGACTCTACCCTTGCCAATGGACAGTTCAACCAAAGAGAAACTTAACAGAGAAATAAGAGAATTAACAGATGTCATGACTCAAATGGATTTTACAAACATCTATAGAACTTTGCACCCAAACACACACAAAAAATATAACTTCTTCTGAGATCCTCATGAAACTTTTTCTAAAATCAACCACATACTTGTAACAAAACAAATCTCCACAGATACAGAAAAATTGGAGTAACTCCCTGTATCTTATCAGATCACCATGGCTTATAGTTAGAATTTAACAACAACACTACTCTCAGAAAGCCTACACAGTCAAGGAATTTGAACAGTGAACTATTGAACCACCCCTGGGTCAAAAAAGAAATAAGAAAGAAATTAAAGACTTCTTAAAATTCAAGGAAAATAAAGGCACAACATACCCAATCCTCTGGGACAGTATGAGCAGCGCTAAGAGTTCACAGCACAAGGCACACACACGAGGAAAGTCGGGAAAGCTCACACTAGTGACTAACAGCACACATGAAAGCTCTAGAGCAAAAGAAGCAGGCTCACCAGGAGGAGTAGATGACAGGAAATAATCAAATTGAGGGCTGAAGTCAATAAAATAGAAACAAAGAAAACAATACAAAGAATCGATGAGATAAAGAGCTGGTTCTTTGAGAAAATCAACAAGACAGACAAAGCCTTATCCAGACTAATCAAAAGGCAGAAAGCGAACACCCAAATTAACAAATTCAGAAATGAAAAGGGGGACATAACAACAGACACTGAGGAAAAACAGATAATCATTAGGTCATAGTACTTAACCTGTACTCCACAAAATTGGAAAATGTAAAAGAAATGGACAATGTTCTGAATATATACCATATAACAAAATTAAATCAAAACTGGTGAGCAATTAAAATAGAACTATGAACTGCAAGGAAATAGATGCTTTCATCAAAAGCCACCCAAAGGGGGGAAAAAACTAGAGCAGTATTGATTTAGTGCAGAATTCTACCCGAACTTCAAATAAGAGCTAACACCTATACTCCTTAAGTGTTCCACATAATAGAAACAAAAAAATATTGCCAACCTCTTTTCATGAGGCTACAGTTACCTTGACACAAAATCACACAATGACTCAGCCAAAAAAGAGAATTACATATCTAACTCTCTCATGAACATGGATGCAAAAATACTCAATAAAATACTTGCAAACCAAATCCAAGAACACATCAAAAAAATTATCCACCATGATCAAGTTGGCTTCATCCCAGAGATGCAGGGATGGTTCAACATACAAAAAATCTATCAATGCAATTGATT
This sequence comes from Ondatra zibethicus, assembly GCA_004026605.1. Lineage (NCBI taxonomy): Eukaryota > Metazoa > Chordata > Mammalia > Rodentia > Cricetidae > Ondatra > Ondatra zibethicus. Next base: position 26,663 of record PVIU01008513.1, read on the forward strand.
ATATAATTAAACTGAAAGAAAAAACATATGATCATTTCATTAGATACTGAAAAAGCACTTGACAAAATCCAACACCCCTTCATGATAAAGGTCCTAGAGAGATCAGGGATACAACAAACTTATCTAAATTTAATAAAAGCAATATGCAGCAAGCCAACAACCAATATCAAATTAAATGGAGAAAAACTCAAAGTGATTCCACTAAAATCAGGAATGAGACAAGGGTGTTCACTCTCTCCATATCTATTCTACATAGTTCTTGAAGTTCGTGCTACAGCAATAAGACAACTAAAGGAGATCAAAGGGATTCAAGTTGGAATCAAAAGTCAAACTTTCATTATTTGCTGATGATATGATAGTATACATAAATGACCCAAAAACTCTACCAGGGAACTCCTACAGTTGGTAAATACATTCAGTCATGTGGCAGGATACAAGATCCACTCAAAACAAAATAAAATCAGTAGCACTCCTAAATACAAATGATAAAGAAGCAGATAAAGAAATCAGAGAAACATCACCTTTCACAATAGTCACAAATAACATAAAACATCTTGGGGTAACACTAACAAAAGAAGTAAAAGATCTATTTGGCAAGAACTTTAAGACTTTGAAGAAAGAAATTGGGAAGATATCAGAAAATGGAAAGATTTCCCATGCTCTTGGATAGGTAGAATCAACATAATGAAAATGTCAATCCCACTAAAAGTAATCTTTAGATTCGGTGTAATCCCCATCAAAATCCCAACACAATTCTTCACATACCATAAAAGAAAATACTCAACTTCATATGGAAAAACAAAAAACCCAGAATAGTCAAAACAATCCTGTACAATAAAGGAACCTCTGTAGGCAACACCGTCCCTGACTTCAAGCTCTATTACAGAGCTAAAAAAGAAAAACAGTTTGATATTAGCATAAAAACAGACTAGCTGAATCAAAGGCCCAAATATTATTCCACACCCATATAAACACCTGATTTTTGACAAAGAAGCTAATATTATACAATGGGTAAAGAAAACATCTTCAACAAATGTTGCTGACATAACTGTATGTCAACATGTAGAAGAATGCAAGGAAAATATTTCTTTCAGCCTATGCTATTCATTCTACTTAAAACAAAAACATCAAGCTCATTCACAATATTCCTTGATAATATTGACCTATCCTTGTACCCGTTCTCATCTGCATCTTGCTCCAGATGACCCTGTGTTCCTTGAGCTCTGTATTGTCCTGTGGAATCAACCCTTAGTTGAGTGATCGAAAAGAGTTTTTTTCTAAGAAGGAAAATGAGTCTGTTCTTTTGATGAGAAAAAGTGTCCTGATTTAAGAGGGAGTAGGAACAATTCAAACACAGTGTTTGTTAACCAAAATGAGGAATTCATACTTGAAATGGTGCTTTTTTAATAAAAGATTCATATGTACTACACCAGAACTCTCCCATTGAGCTAACTCCCGGCAATAAATGAGAAATTTTTAAATAAATGCTTTATTTTTAATTATGTGTATATGTTTCTGTGTAGATGGTATAGTGATCATGGAGAAAAACAGAGGATTCAGGGTCTTCTGAACTCACATGTGGTTATGAGATGCCCTGAGTCTAGAATTTACAGTCTCCAGGTCGTTTAGCTTCTCCCAGATCTCATGCTGGTCACCACAGAATCACTTCTGCCTTCTGTGATGATCTGCACATTGTTGATATCAGAGCATATCCTGAATTTAAAAATCAACTTATTGGTGCTCTGTAAATAGCTCTGCGCTTCAGTTTTTTTTAACACAGCAGAACCATTGACTGGGATCTAAGCTATGAGTTCAGGTCTCCAAGACTGAAAAATGAGCTGTGTGTCAACCAAGAATTCATCCCATCTGTGGGATATGGGGACAAATTATCCCTGGGGTTCACTGGTCCACCTGTCGAGCCATTTGAGAGATCCAGGCTAGGTGAAAGTTGTCTTTATAAATATAGTTCGGGCTGATAGATGAATGAATTATATATCAACATGTACACAAATTCACAAAAACACAGACGGGAGAGAGGGAGGAAGAAAACAGCTTAATAAATAAATACAAAATCACATAATACTGAAAAATAGAAATTTGAATAAAGATTTAGACACTTCAAGAATTACTACACCCTACACCTGTAGAGAGAATCCCTGAATGTGATGGGGAGAGGGAGCCCAGACACAGAGGAGTTCATCCTTTTATGCCTCTCTGAACAGGCTCTTCTGTGAACCAGAGCTCTTTGTGCTTTCAGTGCATTCTTAGGACCCTGCAGGTTGGTGTGTCTCTGAGCTCACAGTAGTATTCACTCACTGCATGCTTTGCAGGGTAATATACAGTTGTGTCCTCAGACCCAAGACTGATCATTTCCAGGTACAGAGAGATCTTGGCATTGTCTCTGGAGAGGGTGAATTGACCCTTCATGGCATCAGCATAGTACATTGAATTACTACCACCATTAATGCATGCTAACCACTCCAGCCCCATCCCTGGGGCAGACACATATGATTCAGTAATCACAGCACCTGAATCTAGAGTCTGCATAGTAGAGTCTCAGTGACTTTCAACACTGTACTAAGTCTTCCCCCAGATTCTACCAGTGGCATCTCACACTGGACACCTGAAAGCACAGAGAAATCTGGACATAAAACTATCCAGGAGCCATGTTTTGTTTCTCATGCCCACACAGCACACAATCTCTCATCTTTATGAATTAGCTTTCAACATAATTACAAGGAAATCCAACTGAGCCTAAAGTATATGGTGAGTGTTCTGTGTTCAGTGGTTATCACTGAATGGGGGGACTTGGGAATCCAGGACTGGATTCCTCTGTAAGAGCTGCAGGGTCAGCAGGGCTGTTTATCATTGTCAGAGAAAAACCTTATTTGCCTGTCTTCCTGCTATACTAAGCTCTGGATTTGGATCTCAGTGGAAGACATTTTTTCAGAGCAGATAAAAGTCATCAAAGACAATTATGACATCTATAGAAATTGACACAGTATTATAGTTTGGTATTCATCCTTTACTGGTTAAGGATTCATCACCCTTTGCTTTGTTCTCTTTTGTGCATATGCACAGAATTTGCTTTCTTACCATGATGTAATGTCTCCTTTGTATAAATGTATAATTAAGGAGGTCCACACCTATCTCTGTTTCTATTCATGAACTCAGTCTTTCCCCCTGTCTGAGTTGGACATACCTTCTCCCTGGTGTGTCTCTTTTTCAGGTCTGCCAGGTGATATTTGCAGAACTCCTTGACTGTGATGGGAACAGTTGCGAATTTTGTCACCCCTGAGACAATGCTGTCCTTAGGCAGCAGAAAACTTAATATAAGACATGTCTAGTTATTGTCCTCTACCACTTTGAGGTTATATGTAGACATATTTCTATTTTCTATTTTGTCTGCCTCCTGATGTTCTCTCATTGATTTATTTAAATTCTCTGCCATTATCTTCTTCCTTGCTTATACCAGGCAACTCATGACTGCTTTTATATTGTGTTAGCCTAGGTTTCATTTCTCCAATCAACACAATTAGCATAACCTGGTCTTTTGATTAAGATTTAGGATGAACTTGTTCCTTGTTAAGATTGTAACTTTTTTTGAAGTTTTCTTCTTTCTTTCCTACTCATCCCCTTTCTCTCATCACAGTTCACTTTCGCTTTCCTTTGAAGGCATAAATCATAAAACAATCCCACACCAGCATGGAATTGTGATTAACAAAACGGTTATTTATTTAAAGGGAAAAAACTTACAGATCACCGTCCCAGTCAACAGCCCTCTGCATGATCAGGAAAGAAGTCTAGCAGCCAGAAGCCGGAAGCAAGAGAGTGAGTAGATGGCTACCATTGCTTTTTTAAAACTAAAGAGATGACGCCCCAGTGGGCTGGTATCTTAAAGGCTATTGGCTGAAGGAGTGGAAGTAGCTCCTGCAGCACCTCCCCCTTTTATTTAATTAAGAGAGTTCCAATCCCAATACAAAACAATATACATTAGGAACAGATATCAAGTATAAGATTAGAATTACAATCAGCATAAACAATATTAAGCAAGGAACATATGCTAAATGTTTTAATAAACATTCTATCCAAAGGAGTCTAAGTCTTGGATTGGAGATGGCTTGGTTAGATAATAAGAGCACGGTAACTATGACTATCTAATCTTCAACCCTATTGAAGGCCTGAGAAGGGAGATAATATTACTTGAGCAGGCAGGAAGTACAATCAAGTAGCTTCCAAAGTGAGCAATATATGACAGAGACAATTAGCTACCTGAGCAATCACCCTAAGTCTCATATTGCAAAGTTGAAGTGACCAACTTTGGCTATGCCTAGAATAACTGACAGACCATTTTCAAAGGCAAGAAATTTTTCAAAACCTTCTTACCCTGTCTTGGCAAGATTTGACAGTCCTGTTTATCCATTTCTGGATACCATATCTTGTCAGTGGTTGAGGCATGGGCATTTCATTTCCCAAAGTTCAGTTTTTGCCAAGAAGAAAACAGGCTCCAAGTGGAGTGTCTTTGGTGCTCAAAATTCTCTCAGGAATAGATCGGTGCTGTCAGGAGCAAATATGTCTCATGTCAACAAAACCCTAAGCTCTTTAAATGCCATGTTCCACAGATCCTTGAAGTGATTGAAGATTATCTATCTATACAGAATATAATCTCTATGTATCTAAAGAACCTGATTAGTCTAACTATAAGTATGACAAACATAGATTATTATTGATCTATAATTCTTAATTCCTATCTAACTTAAGACTAAGACAATAAACAACTGTGCAATAAATGAGGACAACGACCTCGAAATGTAAACAATGTACAAGTATCTTGATCAGAGGCAGAAATGTACACTGCAATATGGTAAATATATGTATGTATCAATACATAAAAATATTTTAAACAGAGGTAGAAGCATGCATGCATACAATATACAATATAATTTAACTTTGTATCAATATACAAGAATCTATACCAGTGTAATTGCCTGTAAACAATATCTCACAAATAGCAATCTATTACCCCTCATCCAATTTTCCCTCTTTTTTTTAAAAAAAAAAAGGTCCCTAAGCTTGTAAATTTCCTCCCCCACCCCTCAACCATATACCAATTATAATCAACCCCTAAAATGATGTCCCTAAGCCTGAGGACAAACTTTTCTGGGAGAGGGGATGACGTCATCTTCTAAAATTACTTTCAGCTGTAATGGGGGTGACGTTCTTTCTAGGGGATCCTGTGAAAGTAAAATGATTACATTTCAAGATTAATGTCTGGTAAGATTGCAAATAGTCTCTGAGTATTTTGTGGAAGTCTGGCCAAAACGTTGTAAAAGATGTGCACCATTTCAGTTAACCAAGTTGGAACCATCTTGTGCAGCTGGTACTTGAAACAGGTCTTGTAGTAGCGCTATCAGTGTCATGATGTCATATCAACCAGGTGGAGTTGTTGTTGTGGGGCCCCATCTTCTTCCTGGAAACTTCAAGGATTACTGCAGGAAAATTCATTGTTCATTGTGGAAAACTTAAACATTAATTATATAAACACACACACACACACACACACATATATATATATATTCAATGAAAGGTATGATAGATATGAAGAAAAGCAATGATATTTTCTAAATTTTTTTTTCTTTCTGTCCCATATCATGGCTCTTGACATGAGACAGAACCTCCAGAAACTCTGGGTTTTTATCTTAAAAACGGGCTTGGAATTAGAGAGGGACTGAGCTAGTGTCCAACTCCAAAACCAGCTCTATAAATTTAGAAATATAAATACACAAACACACACATTTTTGCATAGATTTTTTATACTTACAGAACCTATTCAGTTTTCTTGATAGTCCCTGTTGGGTAGATATTTTTCCACCTGTCAGCATTCAAACATCTAGGGTCCCTTGAATTTTTTGAAGATGAATGTTTTCCTGAGGGGATAAGAACAGAACCCTCCCCCATCCTATCAGATTTTCTTACCACCTGTATGATTATCATTATTGTGGATGAGTTGTCACTTCTCCTTTCCAAGAGGTTTCTCCTCTTCAAGCCTAACCTTTATTAATTTTGATGGTATCCACAATTTTTCTTCTCCTGTGCAAACAAGAGCAAAACCCTTTCCCAATGTGGCACATCTCCTGGCTTCCATTGAGAGGTCAGCACATCCTTGAAATAAACTGGTTGATTTATTTCACCAGACTTTTCCATTATCCAATGTCTTTCTGCAACTGTTGTTCCTTTCTCATTAGCGTTAAGAAAATTCAAGGTTAATAAGGCATTATGTAATCTAATTCTGGGGGCATTTTCCATCACTTTCTGTTTATTTAACATATCCTTTATAGTATGATTTGATCTTTCTATGACTGCTTGACCTGTAGGATTGTATGGTATACCTATAACACGCTTAATATTATAATAAGCAAGAAACCATTTCATTTTCCTAGAGACATAAGCTGGACCACTATCTGTTTTTATTTGTGCAGGTATACCCATGATGGCCATAACTCTTAATAAATGTGTGATTACTGAATCAGCTTTTTCTGAGCTTAAAGTGGTTACCCATCTACAGCCTGAATAAGTGTCAATGGTGTGATGTACATATTTTAAATTTCCAAATTCTGCAAAGTGGAACACATCCATCTGCCAGATTTCATTTCTTTGAGTACCCTTCGGGTTAGTCCCTGCAGGTAGCAGTGTTTGGTTATATAAAGAGCAAGTAGGGCATCTCTTTATAATCTCCTTAGCTTGTTGCCATGTAATAGAAAACTCTTTCTTTAAACCTTTGCTATTGACGTGATGTTTTAATGAAATTCTGAGGCCTGCAACATGCTTCCAATCAATAATTGATCAATTTCTGCATTACCTTGTGCTAGAGGAACTGGCAGACCTGTATGGGACTGGATGTGTATTATGTCCATTGGACACAACCTATTCCTGATTATGTCTTGTACCTGGATAAACAATGACGTCAACTCTGTATCATCTGGTATAGTTTCAGTAGTTTCAATATGCAAGATAACTCTTTCTGCATATTGTGAATCCATAACTATATTAAGAGGTTCTTTAAAATCCCTTAGCATCATAAGAATGGCATATAATTCTGCTTCTGGATGGAAGTATAAGGGCTTTGTTCCACCTTACTCAATTTGTCTTATTTGTAACCAGCCTTCCCTGATTTATTAGCATCAATATAAAATGTATGGGCTACAGTCATTGGAGCATCATGTACAATTCGAAGAAGAATCCAAGAAGTTCTCTTTATAAGGTTAAGTCTATTGCTTTTGCAATTTCTGGGTCTATACCTGATAGTTGATGAAGTCTCAGTTTACATGTGCTCATGAGGACATCACCTCTCATCTCTGTGTTCCCAGAGCTACCTGTTAACCTTCAGACTCAGAACTAGAGAAGTGAAAAAAGGAGGTTGTTTTTGAAAGAAAAAAATTAAACTGTTCTCTTGAATGTTATAACAATGTTATAATGTTTCAAACAGAGTGTTTCTTAACCAAAATGATAAATATATTTTGAAATATTACCATTTGAATAAAAGTTTCATATAAACTACACAGAAACTAGACCATTGGGCTAAATCACAGCATTGAATGAGAACTTTTTAAAAAAATACACAGTTTTAATTAGGGGTATGTGGTTCTGTGTGGGTAGTGCAGTGCTCATGGACACAAACAGGTGGCACAGGGTCCTCTAGGCTCACATGCGGTTCTGAGCTGCCTGCCTTTTTTAGGATTAACAACCTTCTTGGGCTTCTTTGGGAACTGATGCTGATCACTAAACTAGATCATTTTGCTCTCCGTGATGATCTGCATTTTGTTCAGGTAAAAGCACATCCTAAATTTAAAAAGCAACTATAATGGGGTTGTGAAAAAGAAGTTTTTGCCACACAAGAACCCTACAGTGATACAGAACTCAGAATCCTTAACTAAAAAATGAAATGGGTATATCAGCCAAGTAATATACAATATAGGGAATGTGGAGTCATAACTATCACTGGGATTCAGTAAACAACCAGAGTATCCAGTCATTGAGATCCAGGCCCTGTGATAGAATATATCTCAAAGCAAGTGGTGCAGATTTTAGAGAAATGCATCATATGTCAGCACACACACACACACACACACACACACACACACACACACACACACACACACACACACGGAGAGGAGTGAGAGAGAAATAGGGAGAGGGAGAGAGACTGAGATATAGTCATAGGGAGACAGAGAAAGATAAAGGGAACCAAGGAGAAACACTATAATAAATAAACACAACAGAACTGGAACCATAAATTTAAATAATTTGGACATTCAAGGATCACTACACATTATACCTGTAGAGAAAATCCTCAAGTGTGATATGGAGAGGCAGTGCAAACTCAGAGATGTCCAGTCTTCCATGCTTCTCTGAGCAGGCTCTTCTGTGACCCAGATCTCTAAGTGCTCTCAGCGCCCCCTGCTGGTCCTGTGTTCCCCACAGGAGTGTTTTTGTCTGAGCTCACAGTAGCATTCACTCACAGTGTCTCTTGCACAGTAATACATGGCTGTGTCTTCAGTCTTCAGACTGCTCATTTCCAGGTACAGAGTGTTCTTGGCATTGTCTCTGGAGATTGTGAACCGGCCCTTCACAGCGTCGGTATACCAGGTGGAACCACCATCTCTATTAATCCTTGCGACCCACTCCAGCCCCTTCCCTGGAGCCTGGCAGACCCAGCTCATGTAATAATTACTGAAGGTGAATCCAGAGGCTGCACAGGAGAGTTTCAGGGACTTTCTGGGCTCCACTAATCCCCCGCCAGACTCCAGCAATTGCACCTCACACTGGACACCTGTAAACACAAGAACTCTGGTTAGAAAACTGAGACAGAAGACATTTTTTCCCTTTCTCATGTACACACAACACACAGTATTTCATCTTTATGAATTACCTTTTAAAATAAGGACAAAGGAAACCAATATGACCCTTAAGTCCATTATGAGTGTCCTGTGTTCAGTTTTGAACCCTGACTGGGAGGACTTGGAAATCCAGGGCTTGTCTCTTCTGCCAGAGCTGCAGGGTCAGAGTAGGGCTGGATTTATGGGCACAAAGAAGCCTTATTTGCATATCTTCCTGCCATATCAGGCTCTGTAGTTGGACCTGGGCAGAAGGCCGTACTCAGAGCAGATATAAGACATCATACACACTGATGACAGTTATAGCAATTGAAGCATTAAAGTAGCTCTGTGTACACATTTTCATTGTTAGGGCTTCACCACATTTTATTTAGTTCCCTTTTCACTATATGCACGGAAAATGTTCTTGTTCCTGTCTGTCTTCCTCTCAGTGATTGCTGTGGGGATATATTTATATTTGCAGCACTTAATTGTTTGCATCCTGAAATTTTTCCCATGATTACTTTTGACTACCCACTCTGCCTTTCCCTTTCTCTTCTTGATACGAGCTAACACATGGCTATCTTCATGCCGTCTTAGGTCAGTTTTTATTTCTGCATATTTATATAGTCAGCACAATGGGGACATTTAATGCATTTTTGTAACAAAACACAAGACCTTTGCATCAATTTTGTATTTTCAGAAGATTGTTTTTATTTCCCCAAATTGTCACGCTTTCTACCCACGCAGTCCCTTTCTCTCATTACACCCAACTTTTCCTTTCAAAACCTCTGTATTACCCTGTGCTTTTTCCCTCTTACTATTCACTGTGAGATCATGCCCAAACTACACCTGGTATTACAGAGCAAATCTCGGGAGTGTTGGGCAATCTCCAGGAACATGGAGGGCCCTACGGGGTGACTAGAACTCTACCCCGGCTGTACCACGATGAGCAGCAAACCTTAGTCTTGGATCCACTGGCATCTGGAAGATTGATCACCAGAGACAAGACAGTCCCAACTACATCAATCAGAGGAAAAGACATTTGAATGTCTCTGAAAATTCACAAATTGGATTTAGGAAGGAATTTGGGCTCATAGTGGTCAGAAATCATACTTATGAAAACTTAGAATTTATTATTTTGGTGTCAGTTAGAAACATCTTATTCTTATCCCTCATGTAGAACATAACTTGTGATTACTAACATTTATCACATGTGATCTCATGTGTTCATCTGGAAAAAAACACAAGTGACTGACTTGGATCCTGTCTTATTAGGCTCAGACTATTTACCTTCCTAATTAGGAACACCATACATGGGCATTTGTCCTTGAACATCTTTATTTACAGCAGTCTGCTTTTCTCTTTGTATTTTTATATCTCACTTTCTCTGTCCTCAGATTGTATCAGATAAGAACCCATGCTTTATGATTATTGCATTGTCGAGGGATGAGAAAACCAGCAGTTCATACCACCTCGTGAAAAGAAGTAGCATCTAGCCAGGCCTGAGGATTATGTGTTTTGAAGTAATAAGAAGGCAGAGTGATGACAAGACATGGAAGGAGGGCATGCTTGAACAGTGGGAACTGTTTGCCTTCTGGAGAGGATAACCATAGAGGACATGGGACTACAAGGCTTTTTCCCATGCCTTAGTAATGTAAATCACCATGAAGGGAAATGTGGAGCTGTAACATACATGCCTTGTCATATCCTGAGGAACATAAACCATTTCCTATGTATTTGTACCTCACATGTTATGTCCCTCATTTTGTTGTGCATCATCTGTTTACTGTGAGTTGCAGTGATGGAGCTAGACCTTAACACAGGTGAGACAGTCATCCTTGCAAGTACTGATGGGGAACAAACACTATGAGTGCTGCGTTCTCCTTATTCCTGATGTTCAGGAAGTTAGAAGAATATTTTTCAGACATGTTTAGCATATCTCATCTTGGGTTTGTCTGTTATTCTCATTGTGGTTATGAAAATTGGGGGAGGATTATCACAAAAATAAAGAAACATTTCTGATACTACATTTAGGCACTTGGTATAGGTTGATTTATTCAAGTATTTTTACTTTGGTTACTACAGAGATAGTTTGTATCTGTATTCTGTACTCTCTTGATCCCTGAGCTTCTTTTTTATCTGTGAATCTGTCTAGAAGGAAGTCACTAAGGTAAAGTCATTTGTAAAATGATGAGTTCATGATAAAGTCACAATTTATTTATTATTATTTTCTAGTTGAGAGGTGGATCCTTATCCTTTAGTGTTTCATTAGTCATATTTTTCCTTATGTGGTAAACAAATGGCACTCATTCAATGGGCCATGTTATCATGACATCATGACAATACCAGCTGGAAAATATGCCTCTATCATTTTGGTCTTCAGGAAAGACTATGGGAGCCAATTTCTTGTTTAATGAATGATGTGGGAGGGCTCCATGCTGATGTTGAAGATGCCATCAGTGAGAAGTTGTTCCTGGATTGTATAAGACAGAAGGCTGAACAACCACGGAGAGCAAGCTGGTAAACAGAGTTCATTGTTTCTGATTCACTTCCCACCCTCAGGTTTCTATCTTGATTTAATGTCCTGATTTTCCCCATGATGGATCTGAGAGTTAACAAGTCAGAAACCCTTTCATTCCCATATTGGTTTTGTTCATAGTGTTGATCACACTAATAGATCACAAGGTAGGACATATGAAAATTCTTCTCATGAAAGTAGGGAAGTAGGGGCCATGACAGGCTGTACAACTACAAGCTCAGCCACACACAGAGTCCCCCTTCCAGATACAGCCACACATTCCAACATACACAGACAGAGACACATACTGAGAGAATGAGAGTCCCACTTCCTGATACAGTCCCATACCCATCCTACACACCCACAGTCAGAAACACTCTCCCATATACAGGTAGAGGGGATGACTTTCTTCTTTATTGACAGCGTCATCAGGGTGGCCTGGACTTTCTTTATAGATCAAGCTATGAGAGACAGTTTTGACTCTTTCTCCCTATTGAATGGATTAAGATTATGTTTCATCACACTCAAATATCAAATGCAGTGTTGTCGATAATAAATGAATTTATTTTCTTGAAAAATTTCAATACAATATATCTGGTAATTATTTTTTTCTCTCTTCTTTTGCAGATACTATCCATCTCCCCAATTCTAGAATTCCATAAAATGTTAGAGTTTTAAGGGACATTTATGAGGACATATAAGGACTTGGATATGAGGCATTCATTGCAATATACACAGTTAATGCTTTAAAAATCCATAATTGGCAATACATTTTCTCTCTTGAAAATTATTAATATTAAAAAATAATATTAAACAGTATTAACTAAAAATAATTAAAAATTATTACACAATACACACACTTGATTTTACAGATTACATTTCATTTATCAATGTATAGTGATAAAATTCAGGGCTCAAGAGTTGGCTCAGTGGCACAGTGCCTGCCTCCCAGTATTAGTATCTTAGCTTGATTCACAACAGTTTGCTTAGAAGCTGGGTGTGATGGTTTATCCTATATTCCCATCACTGGGGGTATTGTGACTGGAGGTACTGTAAGTCTTGCCATCCAAAGATTCTATTTGCATATATGTGCTACAGATTCACTGTGATATCCTCTCTCAAAAATAAGATAGAATTCAACTGGTAACATATGCAAATTCAACTCTAGCCTCCAAACACATGTGAAAACCATGTACTATGCATGGTTCACAGTCTAGCCAATTAGCATTTACAGCCATCCAAACATTGTCTTTACTCTGCATGGGATTCACAATTTGTATTTATTTAGAACTGTGTCACAGATGTTGTACACCTTGGATGAATTGCTTGATATGGAACCCAAGAGATGAAATCCTGTAGACTTGTTCCTTCTCCACAAATTTGAACTGTATTTCCTACTCTGGAGACTTCCATTCCATTTCCAGCCATAAGAGTGGCTCATTTAAGAGTATGAAAGCAAGAAATGATATTTTTATAAGAGCTTAATTCCTATTTTTAAATGAGTTTGGTTCTTAGGCTTCAGACATTTCACATGGTGACAAAGCACTCTACCACAGAGCTACAAGCCTAGCTCAATCTTTTAAAACATCACATTTTTCTACAGAAAATACTTTTTTGATGACTGCATTTATGCACTACTAAAATCGACACCAGGAACCACAAATTCTTCTTTCTTGACACCCAGCAGTTAAAACTGATTCTGTAAAGGATCAAATTACAGACACGCAGTGGTGGCACACGCCTTTAATCCCAGCACTCCGGAGGCAGAGGCAGGCATATCTATGTAAGTTTAAAGCCAGCTTAGTGTACAAGACCTAGCTCCAGGGCAGGCTCCAAAGCTAAAGAGAAACCCTATCTCGAATACACAGAAACAAAAACAAACAAACAAAAGGATCAATTCTCTTAGCATAGATTTTGAGAATATTGGGGTATTGAGGATAAATTAAAACAAACAAAGAAAACAGAAGGAAGAGAACAAGGAAAAGTGTGGAAACTGCACCCTCAGCCTTTGACTCCTAGTCTCATTCTGGACTCCATTACCTTTTTGAGACTACTGTGTAGTTGAAAAACAGATTGTGTTGGAATCTCACTACTCATGTTCAACACCACACACCTGAATGAAATGAAAAATAAGAGCAGACTGCACATATGAGTAACAGTGTCTGTCACACATCTAAAAGATGTAGACAGGTCCTCTGGAGCTGTGTTCTCTGCCTTTGGTGCTTTGGGAATCACTGGGATCTTAAGGAAGAATGGGAACTGCAATGTCTTCAGAAGCTTGCTCAGAGTAAGGGAGCCCATGAGCCTGAAGGCAAACCCTGAATCCCAGTGTTGCTGCTCACCTGACCTCAGAGAAGGTTTCTGTGGTGATGATGATATGGTAACCTCTGTAATATAAACTATTTATAGATGATGAGAAAGTATGCATCACTGAAGCCAGCACACAGACACTCAGACATATACACACAGACAGATATACAACAACAGAGACAATCCTTCCCAAAAACACACTTACAAGGGTAGATGGATACATGTATATTAACTCCATATGATATTTTAAAATATTCTTTTTTCCACCTTTGTCCTTAATTCTACTTAAAAACAAATAGCCATGCTCATTAATAATGTACTGTGATTACATTGATTCATCCTGCTACATTTTCTCCTCTTTCTCTCTCTCCTTTGACCCCTCTGTTCTCTCCTACTTTCATGTCTCTTCTGTTCTCTTCTCCCTCTTTCCTGATTTCCTGCACCAACCCTGCTTCTTTTTCTGTTTATCAAGAAGTAAGATTGCAGAGTCATTGCATTTTTTGTAATTCTCTGAAGGACCCCACAGTTTTCATACTGTCTCAGTAGAAACACATTCCCATTTACACGGCACAGGCATCCTTTTCCTCCATTCCCAAAACACTTGGTCTTATTCTTTCCTTGGGTAAATGGTGCTCATATCATTGGTTACAGATACATAATTCTTTTGGGTTTAAGATTCATTTCTGTGGTTATTAAAAATGTCAGCTTTATGCAACCTCTTCTGTCCACTATCACTGGTCAAGGTGAAGCATCCCAATCAGAGGGTGGAGGGCAGAACACTGTGTGTTCATGAAGACATCACCTCTCATCTCTGGGTTCCCAGAGCTACCTGTTAACCTTCTTACTCGGAACTTAGAGAAGTGAAAAAAAAATGAGTTTTTTTTTTTTGTAAAGAAAAAAATTAAACTGTTCTCTTGAATGTTATAAAAATGTTATAACCACTAACAGGGAGTAGTGATGTTTCAAATGCAATGTTTCTTAACCAAAATGATAAATATATTTTGGAATATTACCATTTGAATCAAAGTCTAATATAAACTACACAGGAACAAGACATTGTGCTAAATCACAGCATTATATGATTTAAATAAATATGCTGTTTTAATTAGGGGTATATGGTTCTGTGTGGGTAGTGTAGTGCTCATGGATACAAACAGGTGGCACAGGGTCCTCTAGACTCACATGTGGTTCTGAGCTGCCTGCATCTTCTAGGGTTTACAACCTTCTTGGGCTGCTTTGGGCACTGGTGCTGATCACTAAACTAGATCATTTTGCTCTGCGTGATGATCTGCATTTCGTTCAGGTAAAAGCATATCCTAAATTTAAAAAGCAACTATAATGGGGCTTTGAAAAACAAGTTTTTGCCACACAAGAACCCTTCAGTAAGTTCTGAACAGAGAACTCAGAATCCTTAATTAAAAAAGAAATGGGTGTAGCAGCCAAGCAATATACCATATAGGGAATGTGGAGTCAGAACCATCACTGGGATTCAGTAAACAACCAGACTATCCAGTCGTTGAGATCCAGGCCCTGTGATAGAATCTATATGAAAGCAAGTGGTGCAGATTTTCAGAGAAATGCATCATATGTCAGTACACACACACACACACACACACACCTAGAGAGGAGTGAGAAAGAAAGAGGGAGAGGGAGAGAGACTGAGACATAGACATAGGGAGGCAGAGAGATAAAGGGAAAAAAGGAGAAACACTATATTAAATAAACACACACAACACATCTGGAACCAGAAATTTAAATAATAATTTGGGCATTCAAAGATTACTACACACTATACCTGTAGAGAAAATCTCTAAGTGTGACAAGGAGAGGCTGTGCAGACACAGAGAATTCCAGTCTTCAGTGCTTCTCTGAACAGACTCTTTTGTGACCCAGATCTCTAAGTGCTCTCAGCGCCCCCTGCTGGTCCTGTGTTCTCCACAGGGGTGTTTTTGTCTGAGCTCACAGTAGCATTCACTCACTGTGTCTGTTGCACAGTAATACAAGGCTGTGTCCTCAGACCTCAGACTGCTCATTTCCAGGTACAGAGTGTTCTTGGCATTGTCTCTGGAGATTGTGAACCGGCCCTTCACAGCATCGATATACCAGGTGGTACCACCACCCTTATTAATACTTGCGACCCACTCCAGCCCCTTCCCTGGAGCCTGGCGGACCCAGCTCATGTAATAATTGCTGAAGGTGAATCCAGAGGCTGCACAGGAGAGTTTCAGGGACTTTCCAGGCTGCACTAAGCCTCCTCCAGATTCCAGCAATTGCACCTCACACTGGACACCTGTAAACACAAAGAATTCTGGTTAGAAAACTGACAGAAAAGACATTTTTTTTCTCTTTCTCATGTCCACACAACACGCAACAACTCATCTTTATGAATTACCTTTTAAAAGAAGGACAAAGGAAACCAATATCAGCCCTAAGTCCATGGTGAGTGTCCTGTGTTTAGTGCTGAACCCTGACTGGGAGGACTTGGAAATCCAGGGTTGGTCTCCTCTGCCAGAGCTGCAGGGTCAGAGCAGGGGTGGTTTTTATGGGCACAAAGAAGCCTTATTTGCATATCTTCCTGACATATCAGGCTCTGTAGTTGGACCTGGGCAGAAAGCCGTACTCAGAGCAGATATAAGACATCATACACACTGATGACAGTTATAGAAGTTGAAGCATTACCGTAGCTCTGTGTACACATTTTCATTGTTAGGGATTCACCACAATTATTTAGTTCGCTTTTCACTATATGCATGGAAAATGTTCTTGTTCCTGTCTGTCTTCCTCTCAGTGATTGCTGTGGGGACATATTTATATTTGCAGAACTCAATTGTTTGCATCCTGAAATTCTTCCTATGATCCCTTTTTACTCCCCACTCTGCCTTTCCCTTTCCCATCTCAATACCAGGCAACACATGGCTGTCTTCATGCTGTCATAGGTCAGTTTTTATTTCTGCATATTTATACAGTCAGCACAATGGGGACATGTAATGCATTTTTGTAACAAAATACAAAATTTTTGCATCAATTTTTTATTTTCAGAAGACATTGTTTTTATTTTCCCAAATTGTCATGTTTCTCTCATTACACCCAACTTTTCCTTTCAAAACCTTTGTATTACCCTGTGCTTTTTCCCTCTTTCCCTTCACTTAAGATGTCTTTTCCTTTCTTGACTTCCATTCTAGTTCTAAGCCTACAAAACACCAAACACACAGAGTCTCAAACACACAATCTGGATTCTCTCTTAAGGCAGAAACTGTCCTTCCCAATCTTCAATATGTTGTGTGATATAAGATTTCCAGTATCATTCAAGTTCCTCCAAGGCTGAGACAATACTGATGAAGAGGATGTGGGAAGAATGTAAGGAGTGGAACACAGGGAGGGGTGCTCTGAAATGATGTCTTCTGGACATGTCCTGGATATTACAATCATGGATTCATAATGGCTGCTTTTTGCTATATGAACCCAACTAGGTTCAAACCAGCCAAAACCATGGTATAGTTAGGGCTGATAATTCCTTGGCCCTATTTCTTACTGAGAGGAGTTGGAAATTTATTTTTCTGGACAAGGGATACAGTCACCCTTTTATGAGGGTATGGTTCCTGATATATATCCTATGTCGCAGTTCTTGGGTTCAAACACATGCAGATATGGGCAACACTAACTGGGCTTAAATAAGGAGAAGGTTGGTAGGGCCCCTTGTTTGGAAGGTGAGGGAGGAGCTGGATGGAAAAATATCACATTAGAGATCCTAAAGAATAAAGAAAAATAGTAAAAGCTGTATAACTGAGGCTCAAAATAATACATTCAGAAAGCCAATTAAGGAACACTGGTAAATATCAAATAACTTGGTAGGCAACTCTATCTGGGACCATCTTCCCATCCAACTAAGAACTGGTGGAGTTTTTCACTTATTTCTAAAAAATCCATTTACAGATAACCCTATACATGATTTGTAAAATATCTTTTCACATTTGGTTAGCTGCTACTGTTCTCTATGGTGACAATATCCCATCATCAATCAGAATTAGGGGAAATACATATCATTCTTGCCATACCCTTTCCGGGCTCATGCTGCAGGAACAGTTATTCCAGTGTTAGATTATACATCTGTGTCTTCTAGGTATCCCCTTTTCTTTAAAATTATCTAGAATGAATCAGAGGACATACTGAAGAGAAGAGAATTTCAAGGGCATCTCTGTAAACATTTGCTGCTTCTTTTCTATGACAAAGGGAAAACTTTACCTGTGTCTATTTGTTCAATAATTTATTTACCTTAATGTAAACATTTGAAGCCTTTTTATTTATATTGGTAAGCTCTCCAAAAAAGTTCTGGGTATTCTTGGTCAAAAGTAAAATCCTTAGGATGAGAACAGACTTACTGGTCTAACAAACTCATTAAAATTTTACCATTTCCATGCATTTCAAGCAATTATCCAAGCTGATCCTCACATTAACCCTGGAAAATATGACAGTGGAACCTTTCTGTTAAACATTGTGTGCAGTAATTTAATTCACTGTTATATGGTCCTCTGTCAGTATTATAAGAATGCAATCAATGTGGTCTCCAAAGTTTCATCACACACTATTAGTGTCACAACCTGATATTCCAGAGAATCCTCAGCCTCAGATGAATGGATTCTCTTTTCCTTTTTAAACTTTCCCCAAGCATATGACCTATTTACATGGAGTTCCCTAGCCAACATGTCTTCTCTGAAGGACACTTCTCTAGCTCACACATGAGACACCAGTCTCTTCCAGTTAGCAACAAAAAGAATGCAGAGGAATAATTCTGGGAGTCTTTGTAGGCAACAAAAGCAAAATCTGTGAAAATCATAGAATTCAGTTTGTATGAGAAGGGCTGAAGAGAGATGTACCAGGGACCAGAGCTGATTTTTGCAGGGATGTGCATATTTGTGGATGAGAATTCTGTGGTCTGAGTTGCACAACATGCCTATAGAGGAATCATTAGCTTGGACATTGACATGCAAGCTAATTTTTACCAAAATGCAAATGTTCAAAATATGGTGATGCAACAATTATAAAAACTGTACCCTTTTATAAGGTCCTATTAGTTTAGAGGTAGGAAACTGTGTATGGTTCATTTTTTAAGCTAACTTTGAAAAGTAACATCAGTTCAAGAAAGTTGGGGTTTATAACAAGTTTAAAAATAAAGAGGTTGAATTAAAGATTATTTAAAAATTCTTACAAAGCTGTCTTACAAATTTTCCTAATTTCAGACTCATATCTATCTAGCTGTCTATCTATCCATATCTATAAAGATATAGATATAAATATAGATGTAGATATACATAATGTGCTGATTTGTTTGACAAGGAGCAATTAGACATCATAGAGGACTGTGTGGGAACACAGTTGATTAGTGTATAATTAAAAAGCAAGGTTAATAGGCTAGGACAAGTAAAGTATACTCTAGAGGATTTCCTTGTGTAAAAGGCAAAAAACAAAGGTTTAACATCAAATAGTTGCAAATGTTGCATATTCCAATGACCACTGTTTCTGGGAGTACCTGTTCATTGTCCACAACCCATGCTGCTCTGAGTAGAGAGGTTTCAGTCCAAGCTCACACTGGAGTTCTCTCACTGTGCCTCTGGCACAGTAATACATGGCTGTGTTAGAAGTTTGCAGATTTTTCAGTTTTATGAAAACATAACTCTTGGATGTGCACTGATATTTTGTTTGTGATCTAACAAGTAAAGCATCCTGAACATCAGAGTGCAGAGCTAAGACATTTGTTAGCCACAGAGGCTGGGCAATGGTGGCACAAACCTTTAATCTGAGCACTAGGAAGACAGAGGTGCACAGATCTCTGTAGTGCAAACCTATCCTGGGCTACAAGAGATTAATATGTGCAAATTAGAAACAGAGCTCACACAAAGTTGATACCAGCACCTAAGATCATATGCCTTTAATCTCAGCACTAGAGAGGCAGACACAGGATGGACATGGATGGGCAGAGAGAGGAATATTAGAGAAGAGGACAGAAGAACTCAGATGCAGTCTGAGGATTCACTCTGAGAGGCAGTCTGAGGTTTTGGAGAGACAGCATTCAGTCAGAGGCTTTGTAGAGACAGGATCTTCCCCATTTGGTCTGAGAATTGGTAGAAGTGAGAGCTCTCTAGTGGTTGAATACTCTGCTTTTCTGATCTTTCAGTTTTTGCCCCTGGTAGCTGACTCAGGATTTTTATCATTAAGAACAATTAGAATTCATGAAACAGGAGGTGTCTCTATTGATGTTAACTTGGGATTTGAGATCAGAATTGTAATTTGTGCTTCCACCACTCCAGATTCTTCACATCCACTTCAGACACTTTCCTGGAGGTTGACAGACCCAGCTTATACCATATCTGGTTAATGAGAATCCACTGACAGTTCAGGTGAGGGATGGGATCTATGAGGGCTGTACTAGACCAGGTCCTTACTCCTTCAGCTGTGCCTGGGACAGGGAACCTGGGAACAGGTACAGGCATCATGATACATGCATCCCACATATGACATGCCTGGTCTCTTTTCTGAAACTTTGAAACACTCACAGCTTGAAGAGATCACCAGGCAGACACAGCACCAGGACAGCCATGCCCTACTGGAGGCTTTAGTGAGAAAGAGATGGGGCTTCTCATCTAGGCTTGGACGTTTAGACTGAGCAGGAAGCCTCTTTTTCATTGAGGGAGGTTCCTGAGAGGATAAAAAAAGCACAAGGCAAGGTTTTAACTTTTCCCTCAGGTTTCCGAGAATTGTCCTTGTGCTTCTCAGAGGACCTTGCAATAGAAAATGAGTAACATTTTTCTGACACTGGATTCCCATTTGCATATAAATAGGAAATTGTATGATTCACACTGTGCAGACCCTGGATGCAAGACTTTAAGTGACTCCACATTCATGCTGTGCAGATAACAGAGGATACCACATCCTATGTGCATATTCCTGTAAATCCCAGCATAGTGTTTAGGATGGAATTTAGTCATAAGATGCACTTCAGGCTCTTCCTAATGTGAAATCAGGATTAAGAAACTACTTAAAATTCTTTCGGTTGTCATTGAAGCTCATTTTTTATCTCTCATCTTGAAAACCCAACTTGTCAAAATGCCACTCACAAACATTTAGTGCATGTGATTTTAATTTTTTATATGAGAGGAGATTCATGGGATTGATTTTCATACACATAAGAGGTCTCAGAGTATTCACTGGCCCACTCAGGGACACCACACTGGGATATTTCCTAGTTCCTGTCTTCTGTTTGTCTGTGTCTCTGTCACTATGTCGTTTTATATTTCCTTCCTTATCTCTTTACAATTTGAAGCACATTGCAAATATAGGTTCCTAAATAGATTGTTGCATTGGTGAGGAATGAAGGGTCAGCTCTTCATGACACCTTGTAAAAAGCAGTTACTTGGAACCAGGCATGAGGGTTATGTTACCTGAAGCAATAAAAAGACAGAGAAACCTAAGTGATGACAAGTAGTGGAGAGGAGGATGTGCTTGAACAATGGGAACTGTTTGTCTTGTGGTGAAGATCACCATAGAGAAAAGGGATGCACAGCTTTTCTCAATGCCATGGTAAAGTAAACCATCAGGGAATGGTAAAAAATAGGTCAAAACAATCTGTTCAGTAAATCTTAGAGAATATCCACCAATTATTTGACTTTGGACACCGCATATGTTGTCTCCCTTTTTCCTCTGAGCATATTCTGTACTGTGAATAGCTGTGGTGGAGACAGGTCTTAACACTGGGAAGCCGGCCATCCTGTGCCACTTCTGATGGACATCCACCCCTGTAAGTGCTTTGTCAACCTTGTTCAGGATGCACTGTTTTTTAGAACATTTTTAGACATTATGCTCAGTGTGTCTCATCTTTGCTTTGTCTGATTTTTCATTGTGGTTTTTGGATCTTGCAAAAGATCACAAGAATAGTTACATATTTTTTACACAATTTTGGACAACTGATATTTGACCCCTTACTCAAGAATTTTTTTCTTTGGTTATATCAGACAGTGTTTGTTTTGGGGTGAGTATTCAGCAGTCATTTATTTTCAATATTAGGGAAATCATGGGTACATACTTAACATGTCACACACTTCAGAAAGGCTTCACTGACCAAGGCAGAGGAAGCTCTAACATATTGGTACAAGTATAGAAGATAGTTCTAGTATATGCTCCTTGACAAAACACCAGTAGTGGATTTCCTCATAGTACTGTGACATTTGTAAGGTTGGTTTTTGAACATTTCTGAGTTCTAATTTTTGAAAATGTTGAAATAGGTTTTAATTTTGAAGGCTGATTATCTCAGTAAAAAATATTGAGGCTCTCATGTTTGTTTGTTTTTTCCCCATATTCTTTTATTTTTTTCCATTAAAAAAAGAATTTACATTTACTCCCTTTCTCCCAGTCCCCCCGCACCCCCCCCCCGCTGCTTCCTTAAAAGAGGGCATGGTGCCCAGCCCTGTGGGAAGTCCAAGGCCCTCCCTCTTCCATCCCGTCCTAGGAGGGTATGCATCCAAATCGACTAGGTTCCCAAAAAGATAATACATGCAGAGGAGATAGGTCTTAGTGTCATTGTTGATGGCTTCTCATTCTGCCCTCATTGGCAGCCACATTTAGAGAGTTCAGTTTGATCATATGCTCATTCAGTCCCGGTCAAGCTGGATTTGGTGAGCTCCCATTAGATCAGGCACACTGTCTCAGTGGGTGGTCCAGCCCCTCACGGTCCTAACTTCCTTGCTCATCTTCTTCCACCTTCTGCTCTTCAACTGGACCTTGGGCGCTCAATCCATTGCTGTGGTGTGAATGTGGGTCTCTGTCTCTATCTCCATCCATTGGACGAAATTTCTATGGATGTGATCAAGATATTCATCAGTGTGACTATGGGCCAATGCTAGTTCTGGCACCCTCTCCTCTGCTGCCCAAGGACCTAGCTGGGGACATCCTTGTGGACACCTGGGATCTCCTCCAGAGCCAAGTTTCTTGCCAGTCCTAAAATGACTCCAATAATGTAGATATCTTATTCCCTACTCCAATATCCACCTTTCCTCCATCTCCACCCTCCCACTCTCCCAAGCTCTCCCCAGTGCTTCCCTTCTCCCTTATCCTTCCCCCTCTCCCCTCCCCTGGCCCCCTACCCCCACCTCTTTCCCCACTTCCATATTCCCACCTTT
Organism: Ondatra zibethicus; assembly: GCA_004026605.1. Lineage (NCBI taxonomy): Eukaryota > Metazoa > Chordata > Mammalia > Rodentia > Cricetidae > Ondatra > Ondatra zibethicus. The sequence continues at coordinate 49,537 of PVIU01008513.1, forward strand.
TGCCTGGCAATCTTGTTTGCTTCCAATTTCCAAGAGGATCTATATATGATTTTCTTTGGGTTTGCCTTGCTATTTGGCTTCTCTGGGCTTGTGAGCTATAAGCTTAGTGTCCTTTGTATATGGCTAGGGTCCACTAATGAGTGAATACATACCATAATCGTCTTTTTGGGTTTGGGTTACCTCACTCAGGATAGTGTTTTCTATTTCCATCCATTTGCATGCAAAATTCAAGATGTCGTTGTTTTTTACTGCTGCGTAGTACTCTAATGTGTATATATTCCACACTTTCCAGATCCATTCTTCCATTGAGGGGCACCTCGGTTGTTTCCAGGTTCTGGCTATTACAAATAATGCTGCTATGAACATAGTTGCATAAATGCTTTTGTAGTACAATTGGGCATCTCTTGGGTATATTCCCAAGAGTGTTATTGCTGTATCCTAAGGTAGGTTGATTCCCAATTTCCTGAGAAACCACCACACTGATTTCCAAAGTGGTTGCACAAGTTTGCATTCCCACCAGCAATGGATGAGTGTTCCCCTTACACCACAACCTCTCCAGCATAGGCTGCCATTCTGACAGGTGTAAGATGGTATCTCAAAGTTGTTTTGATTTGCATTTCCCTGATTGCTAAGGAAGTTGAGCATGACCTTAGGTATCTTTTGGCCATTCGATCTTCTTCTGTTGAGAATTCTCGGTTCAGATCATTACCCCATTTTTTAATTGGGTAATTTAGCATTTTAATGTCTAGTTTCTTGAGTTCTTTGTATATTTTGGAGATCAGACCTTTGTCCGATGTGGGGTTAGTGAAAATCTTCTCCCATTCAGTAGGGTGACTTTTTGTCTTAATGACAGTGTCCTTTGCTTTACAGAAGCTTCTCAGTTTCAGGAGGTCCCATTTATTCATTGTTGCTCTTATTGTCTGTACCACTGGGGTTGTACATAGGAAGTGGTCTCCTGTGCCCATGTTTTGCAGGCTACTTCCCACTTTCTCTTCTATCAGGTTAAGTGCGGTCAGATTAATATTGAGGTCTTAAATCCATTTGGATTTGAGTTTTGTGCATGGAGATAGGTAAGGATCTATTTTCATTCTCCTACAGGTTGACATCCAGTTATGCCAACACCATTTGTTAAAGATGCTTTCATTCTTCCATTGTATACTTTTAGCTTCTTTGTCAAATATGAGGTGTTCATAGGTATGTGGATTAATATCCGGTTCTTCAATTCAATTCAATTGGTCAACGTCTCTGTTTTTATGCCAGTACCAAGCTGTTTTCATTACTGTCGCACTGTAATAGAGTTTGAAGTCAGGGATGGTAATGCCTCCTGCAGTTCCTTTATTGTATAGGATTGTTTTGGCTATCCTGGGCTTTTTGTTTTTCCATATAAACTTAGTTATTGTTCTCTCAAGTTCTGTGAAGAACTTTGTTGGGATTTTGATGGGGATTGCACTGAATCTGTAGATTGCCTTTGGTAGAATTGCCATTTTTACTATATTGATCCTACCAATCCAGGAGCATGGGAGATCCTACAGTTACCCTGATACCAAAACCGCACAAAGATGCAACCATGAAAGAGAATTAGAGACCAATTTCACTCATGAACATCGATGCAAAAATTCTCAATTAAATACTGGCAAACAGAATCCAAGAACACATCAAAAAGATCATCCATTATGATCAAGTAGGCTTCATCCCAGAGATGCAAGGCTGGTTCAACATATGGAAATCTATCAATGTAATCCATCATATAAATAAACTGAAAGAAAAAAACCATATGATAGTATCATTAGATGCTGAAAAAGCATTTGACAAAATTCAACACCCCTTTATGATAAAGGTCTTGGAGAGATTAGGGATACACGGTTCATATCTAAATATAATAAAAGCAATATACAGCAAGCCGACAGCTACCATCAAATTAAACGGAGAGAAACTCAAAGCGATTGCACTAAAATCAGGAACAAGGCAGGACGCTCCACTCTCCCCATATCTCTTTAATATAGTTCTTGAAGTTCTAGCAATAGCTATAAGACAGAATAAGGAGATCTTGGGGATTTGAATTGGAAAGGAAGAAGTCAAACTTTCATTATTTGCAGATGATATGATATTGTACATAAGTGACCCCAAAAACTCTACTAAAGAACTTCTACAGCTGATAAATACCTTCAGTGATGTGGCAGGATACAAAATTAACTCAAAAAAATCAGTAGCCCTCCTATACATAAAGGATAAAGGAACAGAGAGGGAAATCAGAGAAACATCACCTTTCACGATAGCCACAAATAGCATAAAGTATCTTGGGGTAACAATAACCAAGGAAGTAAAAGATATATTTGACAAGAACTTTAAGACCTTGAAGGGATGTCATATTTTGTCACAGTTTTTTTTCAGAATATACTGAGATTATCATTTTTTATCTTTCACTTTGTTTATATGGTAGTTTACATTGATAGATTTTTTTTTTTGTGGAACCATCCCTGAAAAATTGGGATAAAACGTACTTGGTCATGGTGGATGATTATTCTGATATGTTCTAGATTCATTGTTCAAGTATCAGTTATAATAAGTAATGCTAACTGCATTGAGGTATAACCAGCTTCTTTTCTTTCTTTAAGACTTCCAACAGGGCAGGGCACCATGCCCTCTTTCAAGGAAGAAGAGGGAGGGAGGAGGGGTGGGGGGTAGTGGGAGGGGACCGGGAGAAGGGGAAGAAAGGAAAAAATTTTTTTTTTTATCTTTAATTATGTTCTTGAATGGAAAAAAATAAAACAAAACAATGTATGGAAAAAAAAAAAGAAAAAAAGAAAATAAACTATCTACTTTCATTTTACATACCAGTCCCAGTTTCTACTCTCTTTCTTCCTCCCATCCTTTCCATTTATTCCACCCCATCAACTGCTCAGATAATTTGTGGCATATTGCTTTGGGAAATTTCTAATAACCTCCCTACTATATCTAGGCTGATCAGAGTACCCATAAAAAGGGAATAGGTTTTCAAAAAGCCAGTTTGAGGTGTAGGGATGAATCCATAGTCTGCCCCAGCCATACAACTCTCAGGGACTAATTTGGAACTACGCTGGTTTCTTCCCAGTCTAAGTAGAGTTGGTGAGCACCCATTAGCACACGTAAACTCTTTCAGTGGCTAGACCCATCATGTTTTTGACCTCTTTACTTATATTCACTCCTCCCACTCTTCAACTGTACCTTGATGGGGTAGGAGGTCCTTCTGTCCTTGTGCATCTTTCATTGGTTAATGAATAAAGAAACTGCCTTGGCCTGTTGATAGGGTAGAACTTAGGTGGGGAAGATGAAAATGAATTTTGGGGGAAAGAAAGCAGAGTCAGGGACAGGACACGGATCTACCACCAGAGTAAGACATGCTCCTGAAACTTAGCCTGTAAGCCACTACCATATGGTGATACACAGATTAATAGAAATGAGTCAAACTAAGATGTAAGAGTTATCCATTTAAAAAGTTATAGCTAATGGACCAAGAAGTGATTTAATTAATACAGTTTCTGTGTGGTTATTTCAGGGCTAAGCTAGCAGGCCAGCAGGGATGAACATCAGGCCGTCTGCCTACACTTTGGGAGCTTAGCCCAGTGCTCTGCTTCAGGTGTCTGCCTCTGTTTCTTTTAGTTGCTGGATGAAGGTTCTATGGTAATATTTAAGATATTCGTCAGTTTGACTACAGGCAAGACCAGTTTGGACACCCACTACTCTATTGCTTAGGGTCTTACTTGGGCTCATTGTTATGGATCCATGGGAATTTCTCTAGTGCCAGGTTTCTTATTAGTCTCGTAATGACTCCCTCAGTCAAAATATCTCATTCATGGTTCTCATCTCTGTCCTTCCTCAACTTCGTCTATTCTGTTCCTTCTTTCCCCTCCCCTTCTTCCTTCCTCTTCCTCTTTCACTCTCCATTTTCCCCCCACCCCATGCTCCTAATTTTGTTAGGCAATCTTGTCATTTTCCCATTTCTAGGTGGATCTATGTATGTTTTTCTTAAGAACCACAAAACTCTACCAGGGAACTATTTTAACTGATAAACACATTTGGTAAACTTGCCAGTATACAACTCACCTCAAAAAATCAGTAAACCTCCTATATACACATGATAAAGGAGATGAGAAAGAAATCAGAGAAACTTCATGCTTTCCAATAGCCACAAGTGACATAAAATATCTTGGGTTAAAACTAACCAAAGAAGTGAAAGACCCATTTGACAAGAATTTTAAGTCTTTGAAAAAAGAAATTGAAGAAGATATTAGAAAATGGAAAGTTCTCCCATGGTCTTGGATAGGTAGGATCAACATAATAAAAATTTCAATCCTACCAAAAGCAATCTATGTATTCAATGCAATCCTCATCAAAATCCCAATGCAATTCTTAACAGACCTTTAATTAAGAATTATCAGCTTCTCATGAAAAAACAAAAATCCCAGGATAGCTGAAAGAATTCTGTACAATAAGGAAACTTACAGAGGCATCACCATCCCAGATATCAAGTTCTATTATAGAGCTACAGCAATGAAAGCAGATTGGTATTGGCATAAAAACAGACATGTTGACTAATTGAATCTAATCAAAGACATGGATATTAATCCACACACCTATGAACATCTGATTTTTGACAATGAAGATAAAATTATACAATGGAAGATAGAAAGCATCTTCAACAAATGGTGCTGACATAACTGGATATCAACATGTAGAAGAATAAAAATATTTCCATATCTATTGCCATGCACAAAACTCAAGTCCAAATGGATTATAGACCTCAATATAAATCTGGCCACACTAAACCTGATAGAAGGGAAAGTGGGAAGTAACCTTTAATGCATGGGTAGAGGAGACCACTTCCTAAACGTAATACAAGTAGCACAGACAATGAGAGCAACAATAAATAAATGGGACTTCCTGAAACTGAAAAGCATCTGTAAAGCAAAGGACACAGTTAATAAGACAAAGGTCAGCCCACTGAAGCTGAAAATTTCTTCATCAATCTCACATCAGACAGAGGACTGATCTCAAATATATACCAATAACTCAAGAAATTAGATATCAAAATTTCCAAATAACCAATTTAAAAATGGTATACAGAACTAAACATATTTCTCAACAGAAAAATTTCAAATGACTGAAACACACTTTAGGAAATGTTTAATATCCTTTGCCTTCTGTGAAATGAAAATCAAAACAATTCTGAGTTACCATCTTATGCCAGTTAGAATGGCTAAGGTCAAAAACGCCTTTTATAGTTTATGCTGGAGAGTATGTGGACTAAGAGGAACACTCCTCCATTGCTGGTGGGAATGCAAACATGTACAATTGTTCTGGAAATCAGTATGGCTGTTTCTCATAAAATTGGGAATCAACATACCCCAGGGCCCAGCAATACCACTCTTGGGCATATACCCAAAAGATGCTCAATTACACTACAAGACATTTGTTCAACTATATTCATAGCAGCATTATTTGTAATAGCCAGAACCTGGAGACAATCTTGATGCTTCTCAACTATAGAATGGGTATAAAAAATGTGGCACATTTATACAATTGTATACTACTCCGTGGTAAAAAAAAACCTTGAAATTTGCATACAGGACCTCTGACAGAGAATGAGCCTGGAATCTCCAATGGAATAGACAGAAACCAGAGATATCTGTGGGTCCAGGCAAGAGACTGAGACCAGCGAGGGAATAGGGAGGAACCAGAGAACTCTGTGGGTCCAGGTGAGAGTCTGGGGCCTGTGAGGAAGTAGGCCTAGGCCAGGAACTCTGTTGGTCCAGGCATGAGTCTGGGACCTCTGACGATGTAGACCAGAGCCCGAGGTCTTTATGGAACTGTGCCCAAGCCAGGGACCTCCATGGTATCAGAACCAGACCAAGGACATTCATGGAAACAGGCCTGAGCCAGTGACATAGGTTGGAGGAGGACTTACGCAGCAATGTCCACAGGAGCAGGTCCAAGGGAGCAATCACTGAGGAAGTAGACCAGAACTAGAGACCTCTGCGGACCTGGATGCAAGACTGGGATATCCGAGGGTTTAGGCCTGAGCCTAACTGTGTCCAGAAACGAAATTGGGACCTCCATAGGAATAGGCAGAAACCAGAGACCTCTGGGGTCCAGGGGTGAGTCTGGGAATTCCAAAGGAATAGACCAGCACCAGAGAACTCTGTAGGTCCAGGCACAAATATGGAACCTTTGAGGGAGTAGGCATGAGCCAGGACATCTGTGAGAGCATGCCCAAGGGAGCAATCTAATCAGAATGAGACACAAGGAAGAAATCTCTTTGAGAACATGCCCAAACTACACCTGGTATTGCAGAGTGAATCCTGGGAGTGTTGAGCAAATTCCAGGAACATGGAGGGCCCAACCTGGTGCCTGGAACCATACCCTGGCTGTACCACGATGAGCAGCCACCTGAGCTTGGATCCACTGGCACCTGGAAGATTGATCACCAGAGACAAGACAGTCCCAACTATATCAATCAGAGGAAAAGAGAGGTAGACAAGGTAAGAACACATGCAACAACACAAAGAACCACATGAATGCAGTTAAAACTAGTGGCCCTATAACAGCAAGACTTCAACAACCAAATGTAGATAGAACGAAAGAAAATAACCTCAAAATAACTTCAGGATAATGTTTGAAGTCCTTAAAAAGGAAATGAAAAATTCCCTCAATGGAGGAAAAGACAAAAAATTTAGAAGACATCAACAAATTCCTTAAACAAAACCAAGAAAAAGCTATCAAACATAAGAAAGAAACTTTTCAAAACTTGAAAACTGAAATAGAGACAATAAAGAAAACACAAGCCAAGGGAATTATAGAAAAAGAAATAATAAGAAAATGACCATGAACCACAAATGCAAGCGTAAACAGCAGAGTATAAGAGATGGACGAGTGAATCTCAAGCACTGATGATACAACAGAGGAAACAGACTCATTCGTTAAATAAAATACTAAATCTAACAAAAGCTAACACAAAATAACCAGGAAACATGTGACACAATAAAAAAAACACCTAAGAATAATAGATATAGGAGAAGGAAAGTAAGTCCAACTTAAATGCAGAAAATATATTCAACAAAATCATAGAAGAAAACTTTCCCAACCGAAAGAAAGACATGCCTATGAAGATATAAAAGCTTTAAGAGCACCAAAGAGACTGGATCAAAAAAAGTCCTCTTGCCACATAATAATCAAAATACAAAACATACAAAATAATGAAAGAATATTAATAGCTTCAAAGGAAAAAAGGCCAAGTAGCATATACAACCAGACCTATCAGAACCTGACTTCTCAATGAAAACAATAAAAGCCATAAGGTCCTGGTCAAGTATTATGCAGATATTAAGAGACAATGGATGCCAGCCCAGACTACTATACCCAGCAAAACTTTCAATCACCATAGAAAGACAAACAAGATATTCCACAACAGAACCAGATTTAACTAATACTTAGCCACAAACCCAACCCTACAAAAGTACTAGAAGGAAAACTTTAACCCAAGGAAGTTGGCTACATCCACAAAAACACAGATAATAAATGATTTCACAGAAACAAATCCCAAAGAAGGGAAACACACACATAGTAACATCACCAAGAATAAAAACAAAAATAAGAGGAGATAGCAATCACTGGTCATTAATATTCCTTAATATAAATGGGCTCAACTCACCTACGAAGATACACAGGCTAACAGGATTGATAACAAAAAAGAATCCGTCTTTCTGTGGCGAACAAGAAACACATCTCAAACAGATAGACAGTTGTATCTACATGATGAAATTGAAATCCTGTAAATTTTAATGATGTGTTTAAAAACCTTGCTAGAGATTGGGTACTTTATTTTATCCAAAGACAAATTGATCACCCACCAGGAACTTGAGAGGACCAGAAATAGATCCCAAGACTTACAAATTACAGTGTGATTTGGCAGCATTTCCAGAAATTACATGAAACTCAGGGACAACTTAAGCAGTATGTTAGCCAAGAACCTCCTGCAGACTCCTGAAGCTCAGCTGCTATTTCAAGCTGCATTAGTTCCATGGTATAAGTACCAGAGTATAACCAGGATCAATGATGAAACTAATGTTCATGTTTCATGTGAGGATAATAGAGAGAGTGGAGGAAATCAAGGTCGATGGTTTATAGGTCCGAATAGGGTATTCCTGCATGATCTGATGGCTCTTACCAAAATCCTAAATTCTGCTCTAACTGGAGAATTAACTGAAGCTCTGTTGTGAAACTAGGGACTGTAGTCTCAATGATCTCTTAGTCTCTTCAAGATTGATCCTGGACCCACAGCATATCCAGGTCTGCTCTGTATGATTCTATCTATCTTGATTAGATGAGTTTGAATGTTGTGTAGAAAAATAAATATTACAGTGGAAAACAGGACTTCATAAATATTCAGATGCATTAAAAATTAATACAGGCTAAGTACTAGAAGATTACAATGGGAAAAATGTCTTTTACACACAGAGCAAGCCAAGAGACTGAGAAGCTAACCATTCCTGGGCTTGTTCACCTCCTTTGATTCAGCACTCTGAAAAGACTTGTGCTAGTACTGATGAGTCTCTGTTGGCCCTCTGTACTGACTGCTGGTCCTGAAGTTTCTTTAGGAAGGTTTTATATAGGTTCACATGTGAGTTACATAACTATGTCTTTGGTAGAGTAATATATGGCTATGTTCTCAGTTTGCAGTTATTCAGATTTAAGAAACCTTGGCTCTTGGGGGTGTTCCTGCTGATGGTGGCCAGTTCTTTAGAACTGAATTACAATCAGTGTTCTCATTATACCATATTATTCCCCTCCAAACCCTTTCCTGGAGATGGGTGGACCAGTACATGAGCTGGTTAATGAGATCACAGAGACAGTGCAGGTAGGAGAACGGGTCTGAGTGTGTGATGGCTGCACCAGGTCAGGTTCTGATTCCTTCATATGGACCTGGGACAGTGCAACTGGGGAAAATAACATCACCATCATTCAAATATTACATACATGATGTACCTGGTTCTCGCTCCTGAAACTCTGAAACACTTACAGGGTGGAAAGGTCATGAGGCAGAGGAGCAGCACCAGGACAGCCATGTTCTGCTGAAAGCTCTAGTGAGAAGGAGATGGGGCTTCTCAGCTAGGCCTTGGCTTTCATCCTTAGCCTGAGGGCTGCATTGCATTGGGGAAGGTTTCTGAGAGGATAAAAGGAAGCCAAAGAAGTTTCCCTTCCCCTATAGGTGACTGACCATTGCTTTGTGCTTCTTAGCAGAAATGGATATGGATACTCAGGAACATTTTCCTGGTTCTCACTGGGTTTCTAATCCATGACAAACAAGAAATATTTTGAGTCCCACTATGCAGACCTGACAGGCAAAAGATGGGAATATTTACGGTGAGTCCACATTGAATCAATGATGGTAGAACAAGGTATTATTTACACGATGCATTTGAATGTCTTTAAAAATTCATAAAGTGGATTTAGAATGGAATTTGAACTCATAATGGTCAGAAATCATACTTATGAAAACTTAAAATTTATTATTTAGGTGTCAGTACAGACATATTATTCTTTTCCCTCATCCAGAAGATAACTAGTGATTACTAAAATTTAGTATGTGTGATCTCATGTGTTCATCTGGGAATAAACACATGTGACTGACTTGGATCCTATCTTATTAGGCTCAGACTATTTACCTTCCTAATTAGGAACACCATATATGGACACTTTTCATTAAACATCTTTATTTACATCATTCTGCTTTTCTCTTTGTATTTTTATATCTCACTTTTTCTATCCTCAGGTTGTAGCACATAAGAACCCAGGTTTTATGATTATTGCATTGGCGAGGGATGAGAAAGTTATCAGTTCATAACACCCCATGAAAGTAGTATCATCCAGCCAGGCTTCAGAGTTATGTGATCTGAAGTAATAAGGCAGAGTGATGACAAGACATGGAAGGATCCTTGAACAGTGGGAATTATTTTCCTTCTGATGAGTATAACCATAGAGGACTATAGGACTTCCTCCCATGCCTTGGTAATATAAATTGCCAGGGAAGGGAAATGAGGAGCTGTTACCAACTTGCCTTGTCAGATCCTGGAGAACATCAACCATTTCCTATGTATGGGTACTCTACATTTTATGTCCCTCAGTTTGTTGTGTACAATCTGTATATTGTGAGTGGCAGTGATGGAGCTAGACCTTAACACAGGTGAGGCAGTCATCCTTGCAAATACTGATGAGAATCCAAGACTATGAGTTCTGCGTTCTCCTTATTCCTGATGTTCAGGAAGTTAGAAGAATATTTTTCAGACATATTTACTATATCTCATTTTGGGTTTGTCTGTTATTCTTATTGTGGTTACAAAAATTGGGGGAGGATTATCACAAAAATAGTGAAATATTTCTGATACTACATTTAGGCACTTGTTATAGGTTGATTTATTCAGGTATTGTTTACATTGGTTACTGCAGAGACAGTTTGTATCTGTATTCTGTACTCTCTTGATCCCAAAGCTTCTTTTTTCTGTGAATCTGTCTAGAATTAGATCACTAAAGCAAATTCATTTGTAAAAGGAATGAGTTGATGGTAAAGTTACACTTTATTTATAATTATCTTCCTTTTGAGAGGTGGATCCTTATTCTTAAATATTTCATTAGTCATTATTTTTTATGTGGTAAACAAATGGCACTCATTTAACGTGACATGTTATCATGACAATACCAGCCAGTCCATTTGTGTTGTGGTTAGAATTTCTTCAACATAATACAAAATAGAGTCATCAGGGAATAAAGAACCTCAGCTGGGAAATATGCCTCTATCATTTTTGTCTTCAAGCAAAACTATAGGAGCCATTTTCTTGTTTAATGACTGATGTAGGAGGGCCAATGCTGATGCTGAAGATGCCATCCATGTGAAGGTTTTCCTGGTGTGTATAAGAAAGCAGGCTGAACAAGCGTAGAGAGCAAGCTGGTAAATCAGAGTTTCTGATTCAGTTCCCACTTTCAGGTTCCTAGCTAGATTTAATGTCTGGATTTTTCTCATGATGGACTGTGAAAGTTAACATGACAGAACCCCTTTCATTTACATTTTGGTTTTGTTCATAGTGTTGATCACATTAAACGATCACATGTAGGATAATTGAAAATTCTTCTCATGAAATTAGGTAAGTAGGGAACATGATAGGCTGTGCAACTACAACCTCAGCACACACAGAGTCCCCCTTCCAGATACAGACACACATTTCAACATACAGAGAGACACATACAGAGAGAATAAAAGTCCCACTTCCAGATACAGTCCCATACCCATCCTACACACACACAATCAAAAACACTCTCCTATATACAGGTAGAGGGGATGACTCTCTTCTTTTTTGCAGGGTCATCTGGGTGGCATGGACTTTCTTTATAGACGAAGCCATGAGAGACAGTTTTGTTTCTGTCTCCCTATTGATTGGGTTAAGGCTATGTTTCACCATGCCCAACCACCAAATGCAGTGTTGTTGATAATTAATGAATTTATTTTCTTTAAAAATTTCAATACAATATATTCTGGTAATTATTTCCTTTCTCTCTTCTTTTGCAGATCCTGCCCATCTCCCTAATTCCAGAATTCCATAAAAAGTCAGAGTTTTAAAGGTCATTTATGAGGACAAATAAGGGTTTGGAAGTGAGGTATTCATTTCCACATAGACAGTTAGTGCTTTCAAAATCCATAATTGGCAATATCTTTTATCTCTTAAAATTTATTAATATTAAACATAATATTAAACAGTATTAATTAATATAATTAAAATTATTATAAAATACATATATTTTATTTTACAGATTATAATTCATTTATGAATGTATAGTGATAAAATTCAGGGCTCAAGAGTTGGCTCAGTGATATGGTGCCTGCCTCCCAGTATTAGTATCTTAGTTTGATTCACAACACTTTGCTTAGAAGATGGGTGTTATGGTTTATCCTATATTCCCATCACTGGGGCCACTGTGACTGGAGGTACTGTAAGTCTTTTCATCCAAAGATTCTATCTGCATATTTGTGCTCCAGATTCACTGTGATATCCTTACTCAAAAATAAGATAGAAATCAACTGGAAAACATATGTTAATTCAACTCTAGCCTCCAAACACATGTGAAAACCATGTACTATGCACACACAGTCTAGCCAATTAGAATTTACAGCCATCCAAACATTGTCCTTAACCTGCATGGAATTCACAATTTGTAGTTATTTAGAACTGTGTCATGGATGTTCCACTCCTTGGATGAACTGTTTGCTATAGAACCCAAGAGATGAACTCCTGTAGACTTGTTCCTTATCCACAACTTTCCAACTGTACTTCCTACTCTGGAGACTTCCATTCAATTTCCAGTCATAGAATGGCTCATTTAAGACTGTGAAAACAAGAAATAATATTTGTCCTAGTGCTTAATTCCTATTTTTAAGTGAGTTTGGTTCTTAAACTTAAGATCTTTCACATGGTGAAAAAGCACTCTACCACAGAGCTATAAGCCTAGCTCAACCTTTTAAAATATCACATTTTTCTACAGAAAATATTTTTTGATGACTGCATTTATGCACTACTAAAATAAACACTAGGAACTGCAAATTATTCTTCCTTGATGCCCAGCACTTATAACTGAGTCAATAAAGGATCAATTTAATTACAGGCAGTGGTGGCACATGCCTTTAATCCCAGCACTGGGGAGGCAGAGGCACGAAGATCTCTGTGAGTTTGAAGCCAATGTGGTGTACAAGAGCTAGTTCCAGGAAAGAATCCAAAGCTACAGAGAAACACTATCTCAAATACACACACACACACAAAAACAAACAAACAAAAGGATCAATTTACTGAGCATAGATGTTTAGAATGTTGGGATATTGAGGATAAATTAAATCAAGCAAAGGAAACAGAAGGAAGAGAACAAGGAGAAGTATGGAAACTGCACCCTCAGCTGGTGACTCCTATTCTCATTCTGGACTCCATTTTCTTTTCAAGACTACTCTGTATTTGAAGCAAAGATTGTGCTGGAATCTCACTATTCATGTTCAACACCACACACCTGAATGAAAAGAAAAATAAGAGCAGACTGCACATATGAGTAACTGTGTGTCACACATCTAAAAGACGTAGACAGGTCCTCTTGAGCTGTGTTCTCTGACCCTGGTGCTTTGGGAATCACTGGGATCTTAAGGAAGAATGGAAACTGGAATGTCTTCAGAGGCTTGCTCAGGGTAATGGAGGCCCTGAGCCTGAAGGCAAACCCTGAATCCCAGTGTTGGTGCTCAGCTGACCTCCGAGCAGGTTTCAGTGTTGATGATGTTATGGTAACCTCTGTAATGTAAACTATAGATGATGAGAAAGTATGCATCACTGAAGCAAGCACACAGACACTCAGGCATATACACACAGACAGATATACAACAACAGAGACAATGCTTCCCAAAAACACACTTAGAAGGGAAGATATGTATATTAATATATATGATATTTGAAAATATTCTTTTCCCACATTTGTCATTCATTCTTCTTAAAAACAAATAACCATGCTCATTTATAATGCACTGTGATTACAATGATTCATCCCACTACCCTCTCTCCTCTTTCTCTCACTCCTTTGACCCTTCTGGCCACTGTTACTATCATGTCTCTTCTGTTCACTCCTCCCTCCTTTCCTGTCTTCCTACACCAACTCTGCTTCTTTTTCTGCTTATCAAGAAGTGAGATTGCAGAGTCCCATCATCTTGTGTAATTCTCTGAGGAAACCCCAGTTTTTATAATGTCTTAGTAGGACCACATTCCCATTTCCCAGCATAGGCATCCCTTCTCCTCCATTCCTATAATATGGTCTCATTCATTCCTTGGGTAAATGGCACTCATATCATTAGTTAAAGGCAACTAATTCTTTTGGGTTTAAGATCCATTACTGTGGTTATTAAAAATGTCAGCTTTATGCAACCTCTTCTGTCCACTTGTCACTTGTCAAGGAGAATCATCCCAATCAGAAGATGGAGGGCAGAACACTGTGCGCTCATGAGGACATCACATCTCATCTCTGGGTTCCCAGAGCTATCTGTTAACCTTCTGACTCAGAACTTAGAGAAGTGGAAGAAAGGAGTTGTTTTGCAAAGAAAAAATTAAACTGTTCTTTTGGATGTTATAACAATGTTATAACCTTTAACATGGAGTAGTGATATTTCAAACACAGTGTTTACTGATCAAAATGATAAATATATTTTGAAATATTACCATTTGAATCAAAGTCTAATATAAACTACACAGAAACTAGACCATTATGCTAAATTACACCATTGAATGAGAACTTTAAAAAAATTTGAACTACGGGTATAAGCTTCTGTGTGGGTAGTGTAGTGCTCATGGAGACAAACAGATGGCACAGGGTCCTCTAGACTCACATGTGGTTCTGAGCTGCCTGCCTCTTCTAGGGTTTACAACCGTCTTTGGGTTCTTTGGGAACTGATGCTGATCACTAAATTAGATCATTTTGCTCTGCGTGATGATATGCATTTAGTTCAGGTAAAGCATATCCTAAATTTAAAAAGCAACTATAATGGGACTTTGAAAAACAAGTTTTTGCCACACAAGAACCCTTCAGTGGGTTCTGAACACAGAACTCAGAATCCTTAACTAAAAAAAAGAAATGGGTATAGCAGCCAACCAATATACCTTATAGGGAATGTGGAGACAGAACTGTCACTGGGATTCAGTAAACAACCAGACTATCCAGTAGTTGAGGTCCAGGCCCAGTGATAGAATCTGTCTCAAAGCAAGTGGTGCAGGTTGTTAGAGAAATGCAACATATGTCAGCACACACACACACACACACACACACACACACACAGGAGTGAGAGAGAAAGAGATTGAGAGAGACTGAGACATAGACAGAGATAGGGAGACAGAGAGAATGATAATAAAGGGAAATAGTAGAAACACTATAATAAATAAACACTCACAACACAACTGGAACCAGAAATTTAAATAATTTGGACATTCAAGGAATACTACACAGTATACCTGTAGAGAAAATCCTCAAGTGTGATATGGAGAGGCAGTGCAGACACAGAGAAGTCCAGTCTTCCATGTTTCTCTGAGCAGGCTCTTCTGTGATGCAGATCTCTAAGTGCTCTCAGCGTCCCCTGCTGGGCCTGTGTTCCCCACAGGGGTGTTTTTGTCTGAGCTCACAGTAGCATTCACTCACTGTGTCTCTTGCACAGTAATACATGGCTGTGTCTTCAGACTTCAGACTGCTCATTTCCAGGTACAGAGTGTTCTTGGCATTGTCTCTGGAGATTGTGAACCGGCCCTTCACAGCGTCGATATACCTGGTGGTACCACCACCTTGATTAATATCTCCAACCCACTCCAGCCGCTTCCCTGGAGCCTGGCGGACCCAAGTCATCCAGTAGCCACTGAAGGAGAATCCAGAGGCTGCACAGGAGATTGTCAGGGACTTTCCAGGCTGTACTAAGCCTCCCCCAGACTCCAGCAATTGCACCTCACACTGGACACCTGTAAACACAAAGAATTCTGGTTAGAAAACTGACACCGAAGATATTTCTCCCTTTCTCATGTCCACCCAACAGACAGCGTCTCATCTTTATGAATTACCTTTTAAAATAAGGACAAAGGAAACAAATATAAGCATTAAGTCCATGGTGAGTGTCTTGTGTTCAGTGCTGACCCCTGACTGGGAGGATTTAGGAATCCAGGGCTTGTCTCCTCTGCCAGAGCTGCAGGGTCAGGGCAAGGCTGTTTTTTTATGGGCACAAAGAAGCCTTATTTGCATATCTTCCTGCCATAACAGGCTCTGTAGTTGGACCTGGGCAGAAGGCCGTACTCAGAGCAGATATAAGACATCATACACACTGATGACAGTTATAGAAATTGAAGCATTAACGTAGCTCTGTGTATATATTTTACTTGTTAGGGATTCACCACACTTTATTTAGTTCTCTTTTCACCATATGCATGGGAAATGATGTGTTTCCACACTGTCATGACTCTTTAGGATCAGTGTGAAATTAAAAATCTCCTCACACAGCTGTGTTTCCAGATATTAGCTCTATCTTCCCTCTGTCTCTGTTGAACATGGCTTCTTCCTGAGGTGGATCTTTGGTAGGATCACATCTGCCTCTAAGTAAAACTCCTTTGCTGTGATAGGAACATGAAGATGGATGCTTAAAAGTAATCCCAAACTAGCTCACAATTTAGTATAATAGAGGGTTATTTATTCAGGGGTAGACTCACAGATCACAATTCTCTGCTGGAATGGGGAACAGCAACGAATTCTGCAGCTAGAAAAGAAGCCGGACACACTTTACATTGCCATAAATAATATAAGAGTCCACGCCCAAGTGGGGTGGGTAACATAAAGGCTACTGGTGGTAGGAATTCCTACAGCATCTCCCCATTTTGTTTAAATAAGAGAGTTCTAAGCCTAATACAAAATTATATACAATAGGAACAAATATATCAATCCACAAACATGTGATAAATGTTCAACAATTATCCTATCCTAATGGAGTTTAGGTCTTGTATAATAAGTAACTTGGCCAAGTCATGAGAGGAAAGTCACTACATCTATCTAGTCTTCAATTCAATTGGAGATCCGAGAAGGGAATAATATTAGTTCAGTGAGCAGGAAGTGTAATTAAGCAACTTCCAAAATGTGCAACAAATGACAGAGACAATCTGGGCGATCACCCAAAGTCTCATTTTCAGTGTTGGAGCAACCAAATTTGCTAAGGCCTAGAGTAACTGACAGACCATTTTCTGAGGCAAGAAAATTTTCAAAACCTTCTTACCCTGGCTTGCCAAGATTTGACAGTCTTTTTTCTTGTATCCTGCTTATCCTGTCCGGACATTGTGTATTTTGTCAGTGGTCAATGCATAGGCAGTTACTTGCCCAAAAGCCAGTTTTGCCAAGAAGAAAAGAGGCTCCAAGTGGAGTGTCTTTGGTGCTCAAAATTATGTTGGGAAATAGATGGGTGCTGCCAGGAGCAATTGTGTCTCACTTCAACAGAACCTTAAGTTATTTAAATGCCATATTCTACAGCTCTTTGAAATGGTTGAAGATTACATACATATGCAGAATACAATTTCTATGTATCTAAAGAACCCGATTAGTCTAACTATATGTATGACAAACATAGATGACTACTGATCTATAATACCTATATAACATAAAGACTAAGACTTCACATTAGAATATTATACAATAAACACTGTACAACAAATGAGGACAATGAGCTCAAAATGTAATCAATGTATAAGTATCTTGATCAGATGTAAAAATTTACATTGCAATATGATAAATAAGTCCTAAAATTGTATCAACATACAAAAATGTTTTAACCAGAGGTAGAAGCATGCATGTATACAATATGACAAAATAACTTTGCCTAGATGTACAAGTATTGTAGATGAAAATAGGAACGTATTCAATATAATTTAGGTTTGTATCAATTGGAAGAATGCATACCAATGTAAATTGCCTATAAATAATAGCTCACAAGTATTCACTCTATTACTCACTATTATTATTAGTATGAGTAAGCTCACACTAATCTATTATCCCATCAATTTCCCCCTTTTTTCAAAGAGATTCCTTAGCCTACAAAATGTTTCCCCCAACCCAAAATCCTATTCCATTTATAATCAACTGCTAAATGATGTCCCTAACCCTGAGAACAAACTTTGTTTGGAAAGGGGTTGTTGTCACCTAGAATTACTTCCAGAAGTCATGGAAGTATTGTAATTTCTATGGGATTCTGTGAAAGTAAAATGATGGTTAAGTTCCAAGATTACTGTTTTGTATAATTGCAAATAGTCTCTGAGTTTTCAGTAGTGTTTTTCTGAGGTTCCTATTTGGATTTCTGGGCAGAGCATTGTAAAAAATTTCATCTAACCAAGTTGGAACCATGTTGAGCAGCTGGTACCCAAAACAGGTCTTATAGTAGTACTATCAGCATCATGATATCATATCAACCAGGTGGAGTTGTTGTGAGGCCCCATCTTTTTCCTGGAAACTTCAAAGATTACTGCAGGAAAATTCATTGCTCATTGTGGAAAACTTAAACAATACTTATATAGACATATACAGACATATATATTCAATGGAAGGTACAATAGAGACAAAAATAGGTATGAAGAAAAGTAAAATTTTTTTCTAAACTCTTTCTCCTTTCTGTCCCTTACCAGATGGTTCCTGACATGACACAGAAGCTCTTAAGTTTTTTTCTATTAACTTGCTTGGATTTAGAGAAGAACAGAGCCATTGTCCAACTCCAAAGCCAGCTTTATATATTCATATATATATATATGTATATATATATGTTTAAATGTATGTGTTTTGATGAATTGTCCTAACATGTCATATTCCTTTTTCTCAATGAGCCTAATTGGATAGTTATTTTTCCTTCTGTCAGCATCCAAACATCCAGGGTCTCTTGAATTTTTGAAGATGTGTATTTTCCTGTAAAGACAAGATCAGAATCCTGCCTCAAACCTTATAAGGTTTTCTTACCACCTGTATGATTATCACCCCTGTGGATGAGCTGTCATTTCTCTTTCTCAAGAGGTTTCTCTTTTTTAAACTGAATCTTTATTAATTTTTACGGTATACACAGTTATTCTTCTCCTGTGGAAACAAGAGCAAAACCCCTTCCCCAACATAGCACATCTCCTGGTTTTCATTGTGAGGTCAATACATCCTTGAAATACACCAGCTGTTTTAATTCAGAAGACTTTTCTATTATCCAACGTGTCTCTGTTGCTGTTGTCCCTTTCTCATTAGCGTTAAGAAAATTCAATATTAATAAAGCTTTGTGCAATCTATTCCTGGGGGTATTTTCCACCCCTTTCTGTTTGTTTAACATATCCTTTATAGTTCGATTTAATCTTTCTACAACTGCCTGACCAGTAGGATTGTGTAGTATACCTGTAATATGTTTTATATTATAATAAGCAAAAAACGGTTTCATTTTCTTAGAGACATATGCTAGACCATTATCTGTCTTTATTTGTGCAGGTATATTCATGTTGGCCAGAACTTTTAATAAATGTGTAATTACTGAATCAAACTTTTTTGATCTCAATGCAGTTGCCCACTGAAAACCTGAATATGTGTCTATGGTATAGTGTACATTTTTTAATTTTCCAAATTCTGCAAAATGGAACACATCCATCTGCCAGATTTTACTCAATTGAGTACCCTTTGGGTTAGTCTCTGCAGGTAGAGTTGTTTGGTTATAGAAAGAGCAAGTAGAACATCTCTTTATAATCTCCTTAGCTTGTTGCCATGTAATAGAAAATTCTTTCTTTAAACCTTTGCTATTGACATGATGTTTCTTATGGAATTCTGAGGCCTTCAACACACTTCCAATCAATAATCAATCAATTTCTGCATTACTTTGTGCTAGAGGACCTGGCAGACCCAGATGGGATTGGATGTGTGTTATGTATATGGGACAAAGCCTATTCCTGATTATATCCTGAACCTGTATGAATAATGAAGTCAATTCTGTATCATCTGGTCTAAATTCAGCTGTTTCAATATACAAAACAACTCTTTCTACATATTGTGAATCTGTAACTATATTAAGAGGTTCTTTAAAATCCCTTAGCACCATGAGGATAGTATATAATTCTGCCTTCTGGACAGCATTATAAGGGCTTTGTTCCACCTTACTTATTTCTTCTCATTTTTAACCTACCTTCCCTGATTTATTTGCAATGGTATAAAGTTCATGGGTGCCAGTTATTGGAGCATCACTTACAATTTGGGGGAAGAATCCAAAAAGTTCTTTTTATAAGGTCAAGTTATTGCTTTGGGGGATGATTGCTATTAATTTCACCCAAAAATTAGCACAAGCTCTTTGCCATGGTTCATTGTCTTCCTTTAATTTTTTTTATTTCATCAGTTGTACAAGGCACTATAATCTCTGCTGGGTCTATACCTGCTGTCATCTGGGTGTCAGATGAAGAAGGATGTGTAAAAGAAATCCCATTCTAGCTCTGAATTTGAGTATCATAGAGGGTTATTAATTTAGGGGTAGACTCACAGATCACAGTCCTCTGTGGGAACAGGGAACAGCAACCGAATCCTGCAGCCAGGAAAAGAGTCCAGATGTGCTTTACATTGGCATAAATAGTATAAGAAGCCACACCCAAATGGGTGGGTAACTTAAAGGCTAGTGGTGGTAGGAATCCCTACAGCAAGAACACTTGAGACTTTTCTGAATTTTATTCAGTTCGCAGTGATGCTGTCCGACGGACTCAGGAAGTTTGCCAATAAAATGTTTCTTTTGCTGTCTCTCTTCCTATCAGTGATTAATGGGGACACTTTTATATTTGAAACACTCAATTGTTTGCATCCTGAAATTCTTTCTGTGATCACTTTTTATTACCCACTCTGCCTTTCCCTTTACCATCTCGATACCAGGCAACACATGGCTGTCTCATGCTGTCTTAGATCAGTTTTTATTTCTGCATATTTATATAGTCAGCACAATGGGGACATTTAATGCATTTTTGTAATAAAACACAAAACTTGTAATAAAACACAGAAACTGTTCTTCACAATCTTCAACATGTTGTGAGATATAGGATTTCCAGTATCATTCAAGTTCCTCCAAGACTCAGAGAACACTGATGAAGAGGAGGTGGGAAGAATGTAAGGAGTGGAGCACAGGGAGGGGCACTGTGAAATGCTGTCTTCTGTACATGTCATGGTTATTACAATCATGGACTCATAATGGCTGCTGTTGTCTGTATGAACCCAACTAAGATCAAACCAGCCAAAACCATGGTATAGATAGGGGTGATAATTCCTTTGTCCTATTTCTTACTGAGAGGAGTTGGAAATTTATTTTTCTGGACAAGGGATATAGTCACCCTTTTTTGAGGGTATGGTCCCTGGTATATTTCCTATGTGGCAGAGCTTGGGTACAAATACATGCAGCTGTCAGCAACACTAACTGTGCTTAAATAAGGATAAGGTTGGTAGTGCCCCGTGTTTGGAAGATGAGGGAGGAGCTGGATGGAAAAATATCACATGTAGCGATCCTAAAGAGTAAAGAAAAATAGTAAAAGTTATTTAACTGAGGCTCAAAACAATAAATTCAGAAAGCCAATTAAGGAAAACTGGTAAATATCAAAGAACTTAGTAGGCAACTTTAACTGGTGGGGTCCTTCACTTCTGTGTGAAAAAAATCCATTTACAGACAATCCTATGCATGATTTGTAAAATATCTTTCCACATTTGGTTAGCTGTTACTGTTCTCTATGGTGAAAATATCCCATCATCAATCAGAACTAGGGGAAAAACATATCATTCTTGCCATACCCTTTCAGCGCTCATGCTGTAGAAACAGTTATTCTGGTGTTAGATTATACATCTGTGTGTTCTAGGTATCCCCTTTTCTTTAAAATTATCTAGAACAAATCAAAGGACGTACTGAAGAGAAGAGAATTTCAAGGGCATCTCTATAAACATTTGCTGCTTCTTTTCTCCCATCCAAGTACTAACCAGTCCCGACCCTGCTTAGCCTCCAAGATCAGAAGAGATCTGGCACTTTCAGGGTGTAGACTTGGCTGTAGACTTGCTCCTTCTTTTCTTTGACAGAGGGAAATCTTTGCCTGTGCCTATTTGTTTAATAATTTATTTACCTTAATGTGAATATGTGAAGCCTTTTAGTTTATATTGGTAAGCTCTCCAAAAATGTTCTGGGTATTCTTGGTCAAAAGTAAAATCCTTAGGATAAGAATAGAGTTACTGGTTCTGATATAGACAAGCTCTAACAAACTCATTAATATTTTACCTTATCTATCCATTTCAGAAGCAACTATGTAAGCAGATCCTCTCATTGACCCTGGAGAATATGACAGTGGAAACTTTGTGTTCAACATTGTGTGCAGTTATTCAATTCACTGTTTAGTGTTCTTCTGTCAGGATTCTAAGAATGTGATAAATATGGTCTCCAAAGTTTCATCACACACTGTTAGTGTCACAACCTGATATTCCAGAGAATCCTCAGCCTCAGATGAATGGATTCTCTTTTCCTTTTTAAACCTGCCCAAGCATATGACCTATTAACATGGAGTCCCCAGCCTACATGACTTCTCTGAAGGACACTTCTCTAGCTTACACATGAGACACCAGTCTCTTCCAGCTAGCAACAACAAAGAATGCAGAGGAATAATTCTGGGAGTCTTTGTAGGCAACAAAAGCACAATCTGTGAAAATCATACAACTCAGTTGTCTATGGGAAGGGCTGAAGGGAGATGGAACAGAGACCAGAGCTGATTTTTCCTGGATGTGCATATTTGTGGATGAGAAATTTGTGGTCTGAGTTGCACAACATGCCTATAGAGGAATCATTAGCGTGGACTTCGACATGCAAGCTAATTTTTACCAAACTGCAAATGTTCAAAAATATAATCATGCAACAATTATAACAACTGTACACTTTTATAAGGTCCTATAGGTTTAGAGGTAGGAAACTGTGGATGGTTCATTTTTAAGCTAACTTTGAAAAGTAACATCAATTCAAGAAAGTTGTGGTTTAAACAAGTTTAAAAATAAAGAGGATGAATTAAAGATTATTAAAAATTCTTACAAAGCTGTCTTACAAAGTTTCATAATTTCAGACTCCTATCTATCTATCTGTCTGTCTTTCTGTCTATCTATCAATCAATATCTATATAGATATAAATAATGTGCAGATTTGTTTGACAAGGAGCAATTAGATTGTGTGGGAACACAGATAATTAGTGTGTAATTACAAAGCAAGATTAATAGGTAGGACAAGTAAAGTGTATTCTAGAGGATTTCCTTGTTTAAAAGGCAAAAAGCAGAGGTTTGACATCAAACAGTTGAAAATACTGCATATTCCAGATGACCACTGTTTCTGGGAGTACCTGTTTGTCCTCCACATCCCATGCTGGTCTGAGTAGGGAGGTTTCTGTCCAAGGTCACTCTGGAGTTCTCTCACTGTACCTCTGGCACAGTAATTCATGTCCAAAGTTTGACGATTGTTCAGTTTTATGAAAACATAGCTCTTGGATGTGTAGTGATATTTTGTTTGTGATTTAACAAGTAAAGCATCCTCAAGATCAGAGTACAGAGCTAAGACATTTGTTAGCCACAGAGGCTAGGCAATGGTGGCACAAACCTTTAATCTGAGCACTAAGAAGACAGAGGTGTACGGTTTCACTCTGTGAGTGAAACCTATCCTGGCTACAAGAGATTTAATCTGTGCAAATTAGAAACAGAGCTCACACAAAGTTGATACCAGCACCTAAGATCATATGCCTTTAATTTCAGCAACAGAGAAACAGACACAGGTGTGACATGGATGGGCAGAGTGAGGAATTTTAGAGAGGAGGAGACAAGAACTCAGATGCAGTCTGAGGATTCACTCTGAAAGGCAGTCTGACGTTTCGTAGAGACAGTATCCAGTCAGAACATTGTAGAGGCAGGATCTTATCCATTTGGTCTGAGTATTGTTAGAGGTAAGAACTCTCTACTGGCAGAATATTCTCCTTTTCTGATCCTTCAGCTTTTAGCCTGATAGCTGACTCAGGCTTTTTATCATTAAGAACAATAAGAATTCATGAAACAGGAGGTGTCTCTACTTATTTTAACTTGGGATTTGAGATCAGAATTATAATTTGTGCTTCCACCACTCCAGATTCTTCACATCCACTTCAGACACTTTCCTGGAGGTTGACAGACCCAGCTTACATCATAACTGGTTAATGACAATCGACTGACAGTTCAGGTGAGGGACAGGGTCTGTGAGGGCTGTACTAGATCAGGTGCTTACTCCTATAGCTGCGCCTGGGACAGGGAACCTGAGAACAGGTACGATAATCATGGTACAGTCATCCCACAGATGACATGCCTGGGTCTCTTTCCTGAAACCTGAAACACTTACAGCTAGGAAAGGTCACCATGCAGAGGAGCAGCATCAGGACAGCCATGCCCTACTGGATGCTTTCATGAGAAAGAGATGGGGCCACTCATCTAGGCCTGAATTTAAGCCTTAGCAGGAGGGCTTCTTTTTCATTGGGGGAGGTTCCTGAGAGGATAAAACGAAGCCAAGGCAGTTTTGCTTTCCACTTCAGGTTAATGACTTTTGCTTTGTGCTTCTTTTTTTTATGCGTTAGAAAACATTTATTTATTTTTTCCATGATCTTTTATTTTTATCCATATTCTTTTATTTTTTTCCGTTCAAAAATAATTACATTTCCTCCCCTTCTCCCAGTCCCCTCCAGCTACCCCCTCCTCCCTCCCACTGTTTCCTTAAAAGAGGGCATGGTGCCATGCCCTGTGGGAAGTCCAAGGCCCTCCCCCCTCCATCCCAGCCTAGGAAGGTGTACATCCAAAGAGACTAGGTTCCCAAAAAGATAATACATGCAGAAGAGATAGGTCCTAGTGTCATTTTTGATGGCTTCTCAGTCTGCCCCATTGGAAGCCACATTTAGAGAGTCCAGTTTGATCATATGCTCGTTCAGTCCCGGTCCAGCTGGATTTGGTGAGCTCCCATTAGATCAGGCACACTGTCTCAGTGGGTGGTCCAGCCCCTCGCGGTCCTAACTTCCTTGCTCATCTTCTCCCACATTCTGCTCTTCGACTGGACCTTGGGAGCTCAGTTCAATGCTCTGATGTGAATGTGGGTCTCTGTCTCTATCTCCATCCATCGGACAAAATTTCTATGGTGGTGATCAAGATATTCATCAGAGTGACTATGGGACAATGCTAGTTCCGGCACCCTCTCCTCTGCTACCCAAGGACCTAGCTGGACATCCCTGTCGACACCTGGGATCTCCTCTAGAACCAAGTATCTTGCCAGTCCTAAAATGATTCCCTTAATGTAGATATCTTATTCCTTTCTCCAATATCCACCTTTCCTCCATCTCCAACCTCCCACTCCCCAAGCTCTCCCCAGTCCTACCCTTCTCCCTACTCCTTCTCCCTCTCCCCTACCCCCACGCCCCCACCCATACTTCTATCTCCGCCCCCATATTCCCAACTTTTGCCTGGCAATCTTGTTTGCTTCCAATTTCCAAGAGGATCTATATATGTTTTTCTTTGGGTTCACCTTGCTATTTGACTTCTCTGGGCTTGTGATCTATAAGCTTAGTGTCCTTTGTTCTATGGCTAGGGTCCACTAATGAGTGAGTACATACCATAATTGTCTTTTTGGGTTTGGGTTACCTCACTCAGGATAGCGTTTTCTATTTCCATCTATTTGCATGCAAAATTCAAGATGTCATTGTTTTTTACCGCTGAGTAGTACTCTAATGTGTATATATTCCACACTTTCTTGATCCATTCTTCCATTGAAGGCATCTAGGTTGTTTCCAGGTTCTGGCTATTACAAATAATGCTGCTTTGAACATAGTTGCACAAATGCTTTTGTAGTATGATTTGGCATCATTTGGGTATATTCCCAAGAGTGGTATTGCTGGATCCTGAGGTAGGTTGATTCCCAATTTCCTGCGAAACCACCACACTGATTTCCAAAGTGGTTGCACAAGTTTGCATTCCCATCAGCAATGGATGAGTGTTCCTCTTATTCCACATACTCTCCAGCATAGGCTATCACTTGTGTTTTTGATTTTAGCCATTCTGATAGGTGTAAGATTTTTGATTTGCATTTCCCTGATCGCGAAGGAAGTTGAACATGACCCTAACTGTCTTTTGGCCATTCTCGGTTCAGATCATTACCCCATTTTTTAATTGGGCAATTTAGCATTTTAATGTCTAGTTTCTTGAGTTCTTTGTATATTTTGGAGATCAGACCTTTGTCCGATGTGGGGTTAGTGAATATCTTCTCCCATTCAGTAGGATGCCATTTTGTCTTAATGACAGTGTCCTTTGCTTTACAGAAGCTTCTCAGTTTCAGGAGGTCCCATTTATTCATTGTTGCTATTATTGTCTGTGCCACTGGGGTTGTACATAGGAAGTGGTCTCCTGTGCCCATGTATTGCAGGCTACTTCCCACTTTCTCTTCTATCAGGTTAAGTGTGGTCAGATTTATATTGAGGTCTTTAATCCATTTGGATTTGAGTTTTGTGACTGGAGATAGATAAGGATTTATTTTCATTCTCCTACAGGTTTACATCCAGTTATGCCAGCACCATTTGTTAAAGATGCTTTCATTCTTCCATTGTACACTTTTAGCTTCTTTGTCAAATATGAGGTGTTCATAGGTTTGTGGATTAATATCCGGGTCTTTCATTCGATTCCATTGTTCTATGTCTCTGTTTTTATGCCAGTACCAAGCTGTTTTCATTACTGTAGCTCTGTAATAGAGTTTGAATTCAGGGATGGTAATACCTCCTGAAGATCCTTTATTGTATAGGATTGTTTTGGCTATCCTGGGCTTTTTGTTTTTCCATATAAACTTAGTTATTGTTCTCTCAAGGTCTATGAAGAATTTTGTTGGTATTTTGATGGGGATTGCATTGAATCTATAGATTGCCTTTGTTAGAATTGGCATTTTTACTATATTGATCCTACCAATCCAGGAGCATGGGAGATCCTTCCATATTCTGGTGTCCTCTTCAATTTCTTTCTTCAAGGTCTTAAAGTTCTTGTCAAATAGATCTTTTACTTCCTTGGTTAGTGTTACCCCAAGATACTTTATGCTATTTGTGGGTATCGTGAAAGGTGATGTTTCTCTGATTTCCCTCTCTGTTTCTTTATCCTTTGTGTATAGGAGAGCTACTGATTTTTTGAGTTGATCTTGTATTCTGCCACATCACTGAAGGTATTTATCAGCTGTAGAAGTTCTTTGGTAGAGTTTTCGGGGTCACTTATGTACACTATCATATCATCTGCAAATAACAAAAGTTTGACTTCTTCCTTTCCAATTCGAATCCCCAAGACCTCCTTATTCTGTCTTATAGCTATTGCTAGAACATCAAGCACTCTATTAAAGAGATATGCGGAGAGTGGACAGTCCTGTCTTGTTCCTAATTTTAGTGGAATCGCTTTGAGTTTCTCTCCATTTAATTTGATGGTAGCTGTCGGCTTGCTATATATTGCTTTTATTATATTTATGTACGAACCTTGTATCCCTAATCTCTCCAAGACCTTTATCATAAAGGGGTGTTGAATTTTGTCAAATGCTTTTTCAGCATCTAATGAAATTATCATAGGGTTTTCTCTTTCAGTTTATTTATATGATGGATGACATTGATAGATTTCCATATGTTGAACCAGCCCTGCATCTCTGGGATGAATCCTACTTGATCATAATGGATGATCTCTTTGATGTGTTCTTGGATTGTGCTTGCCAGTATTTTATTGAGAATTTTTGCATCGATGTTCATGAGTGAGATTGGTCTGTAATTGTCGTTCTTGGTTGTGTCTTTGTGCGGTTTTGGTATCAGGGTAACTGTAGCTTCATAAAAGGAGTTTGGCAATGACCCTTCTTTTTCTATTATGTGAAACACCTTAAGGAGTATAGGTATTAGCTCTTCTTGGAAATTTTGGTAGAATTCTGCATTAAAACCATCTGGTCCTGGGCTCTTTTTGGTTGGGAGGTTTTTGATGACAGCTTCTATTTCCTCATGTCTTACAGGTCTATTTAAATTGTTCACCTGGTCTTGATTTAATTTTGGTATATGTTATTTATATAAAAAACTGTCAATTTCTTTTACAATTTCCAATTTTGTGGCATACAGGCTTTTGTAGTAAGACCTTATGATTCTCTGAATTTCCTCAGTGTCTGTTGTTATGTTCCCCTTTTCATTCCTGATCTTGTTAATATGAGTGTTCTCTCTCTGCCTTTCGATTAATTTGGATAGGGGTTTGTCGATCTTGTTGATTTTCTCAAGGAACCAGCTCTTTGTTTCATTGATCCTTTGGATTGTTTTCTGTTTCTCTATTTTGTTGATTTCAGCCCTCAGTTTGACTATTTCCAGTCTTCTACTTCTCCTGGGTGAGTCTGCTTCTTTTTTTCCAGAGCTTTTAGGTGTGCTGTTAAGTCTCTAATGTGAGATTTCACAGTTTTCTTTTCTCATTTAATTGGACATGTTATGACAATACCAGCCTGTCCATTTGTGTTGTTGTTAGAATTTCATCAACATAATACAAAATAGCACCATCAGGGAAAAAAGAACCTCAGGTGTAAAATATGCCTTTATCATTTTGGTCTTCAGGAAAGACTGTGGGAGCCATTTTCTTGTTTAATGAATGATGTGGGTGGGCTCCATGCTGATGATGAAGTTGCCATCCATGAGAAGGTGTTCCTGGTTTGTGTAAGAAAGCAGGATGAACAACCATGGAGAGCAAGCTGGTAAACAGAGTTCATTGTTTCTGATTCAGTTCCCACTTTCAGGTTTCTACCTTGATTTAATGTCCTGATTTTCCTCATGATGGATTGTGAGAGTTAACAAGTCAGAAACTCTTTCATTCCCATATTGTTTTGTTCATAGTGTTGATCACACTAATAGATCATAAGGTAGGACAATTGACAATTCTTCTCAAGAACGTAGGGAAGTAGGGGACATGGCAGGCTGTACAACTTCATCCTCAGCCGCACACAGTGTCCCCCTTCCAGATACAGCCTCACATTCCAACATACACAGACAGAGACACATACAGAGAGAATGAGAGTCCCACTTCCAGATACAGCCCCATACCCATCCTACATACCCACAATCAGAAACACTCTCTCATATACAGGTAGAGGGGATGACTTTCTTCTTTTTTCACTGGGTCATCTGGGTGGCCTGGACTTTCTTTATAGACCAATCTATGAGAGACAGTCTTGTTTTTGTCTCCCTATTGAATGGATTAAGACTATGTTTCACCATTCTGAACCATCAATTGCAGTGTTGTAGAAAATTAATGAATTTATTTTCTTGAAAAATTTCAACACAATATATTCTGGTAATTATTTTCTTTTTCTCCTCTTTTGCAGATCCTGCCGGGCAAATGTTGGAAGCACGGGAGTGGGGATAGGTGTGGAGGTAGGGGTGGAGTGGGAATGGATGAAAGGGAAAGGGGGGAAGGGAGAAGGGAAGGACTAGTGAGAGCTTGGGGGAATGGGAGGGTACAGTTGGAGGAAGGGTGGATATTGGAGAAGGGAATAAGATATCTACATTAAGGGAGTCATTTTAGGATTGGCAAAAGACTTGGCTCTAGAGGGAATCCCAGGTGTCCAAAGGGATGTCCCCAGCTAGGTACTTGGGTAGAAGAGGAGAGGGTGCCGGAACTAGCATTGTCCCATAGTCACATTGATATCTTGATCATCACCATAGAAATTTTGTCTGATGGATGGAGATAGAGACAGAGACCTACATTCACATCAGAGCATTGGACTGAGCTCCCAAGGCCCAGTCGAAGAGCAGAAGGTGGGAGAAGCTGAGCAAGGAAGTCAGGACCATGAGGGGCTGGACCACCAACTGAGACAGTGTGCCTGATCTAATGGGAGCTCACCAAATCCAGCTGGCGTAGGACTAAATGAGCATATGATCAAACCAGACTCTCTGAATGTGGCTGCCAATGGGGGCTGACTGAGAAGCCAATGATAATGGCACTGAGACCTATCTCTTCTTCATGTATTGGCTTTTTGGGAACCTAGTCTATATAGATGCACACCTTCCTAGGCTGGGATGGTGAGGGGAGGGCCTTGGGCTTTCCACAGGTCAGGGTACCCTGCCCCTTCTTAAGGAAGCAGGAGGTGGAAGGAGGGGTAGTGGGGGAGAGGGAGGGGATTGGGAGAAGGAGAGGAAGTACAAAGTTTTGAATGAAAAATAAAAGGACATGAAAAAAAGAGTTTTAAGGGTCATTTATGAGGACAAATAAGGATTTGGACATGAGGCATCCATTTCTATGTAGACAGTTAATGCTTTAAAAATCCATTATTGGCAAAAATTTCCCCCTTATAAGTTAATAATAATAAAATTATTAATATTAAAAATTACTAATTAAAAATAATTAAAAATTATTATACACATATTTCCTTTACAGATTACAATTCACTTTTCATGGTATAAAACTCAGGGCTCAAGAGTTGGCTCAATGGTACAGTGCCTGCCTCCCAGTATTAGTGTTTTAGCTTGATCATAACACTTTGCTTAGAAGCTGGGTGTTATGGTTTAACCTATATTCCAATCACTGGGGACATTGTGACTGGAGGTACTGTAAGTCTTGCCATCCAAAAATTCTATCTGCATATTTGTGCTCCAGATTCACTGTGATATCCTCTCACAAAAATAAGATAGAAATCAACTGGTAAACATACTCAAATTCAACTCTAGCCTCCAAACACATGTGAAAACCATGTACTATGCACACACAGTCTAACCAATTAGCATTTTCAAACATCCAAACATTGTCTTTACCCTGCATGGAATTCACAGTTTGTAGTTATTTAGAACTGTGTCATGGATGCTGCAGACCTTGGATGAACTGCTTGCTGTGGAACCCAAGAGATGAATGAACTCCTGTATACTTGTTCATTCTCCACAACTTCCCAAATGCATTTCCTACTCTGGGGACTTCCATTCAATTTCCAGCCATGAGAGTGGCTCATTTAAGTCTCTGAAAGTGACAAATGATATTTGTCTAAGTGCTTAATTCCTGTTTTTAAGTGAATTTGGTTCTTAAAATTAAGATCTTTCACATGGTGACAGAGCCCTCTACCACAGAGCTACAAGCATAGCTTAATCTTTTAAAACATCACATTTTTCTACAGGAAATATTGTTGATGACTGCATTTATACACTACTAAAATAAACACCAGGAACCACAAATTCTTCTTCCTTGACACCCAGAACTTATAACTGATTCTGTAAAGGATCAATTTACTGCCAGGCAGTGGTGGCACATGCCTTTAATTCCAGCACTTGGGAGGCAGAGGCAGGCAGATCTCTGTGAGTTTGAAGCCAGTGTGGTGTACAAGAGCTAGTTCCAGGACAGGCTCCTTAGCTAAAGAGAAACCCTTTCTCGAATACACAAAAACAAAAACAAATAAACAAAAGGATCAATTTACTGAGCATAGATTTTGAGAATATTGGGGTATTGAGGATAAATCAAACCAAACAAAGAAAACAGAAGGAAGAGAACAAGGAGAAGTATGGAAACTGCACCCTCAGCCTTTGACTCCTATTCTCACTCTAGACTCCATTACCTTTTCAAGACTACTGTGTAGTTGAACCACATATTGTGCTGGAATCTCACTACTCATGTGCAACACCACACACCTGAGTGAACGGAAAAATAAGAGCAGACTGCACATATGAGTAACAGTGTCTGTCACACATCTAAAACAGGAAGACAGGTCCTATTGAACTGTGTTCTCTGGCTTTGGTGCTTTGGGAGTCACTGGGATCTTAAGGAAGAATGGGAACTGCAATGTCTTCAGAAGCTTGCTCAGAGTAAGGGAGCCCATGAGCCTGAAGGCAAACCTGAATCCCAGCCTTGCTGCTCACCTGACCTCAGAGCAGGTTTCTGAAGTCAGATGATGTTGTGGTAAGCTCTGTAATACAACATATTTATAGATGATGAGAGAGTTTGCATCACTGAAGCAAGCACAGACACTCAGACATATACACACAGACAGATATACAACAACAGAGACAATCCTTCCCCAAAACACACTTACTCGGGCAGATTGATATATGTGTATTAACATCATATGATATTTGAAAATATTTTTTCCACCTATTGTTATTCATTCTGCTTAAAAACAAATCACCACACTCATTTATAATGCACTGCGATTACATTGATTCATCCTACTACCTTCTCTCCTCTTTCTCTCCTTTGACGCTTCTGACCTCTCCTACTCTCATGTGTCTTCTTTTCTCTTTTCCCCCCTTTCCTGATTTCCTGCACCAACTCTGCTGCTTTTTCTGCTCATCAAGAAGTAAGATAGCAGGGTCACATCACCTTGTGTAATTCTCTGAAGGACCCCACAGTTTTCACAATGTCTTAGTAGAACCACATTCCCATTTCCACAGCACAGGCATCCTTCTCCTCCATTGCTATAATACTTGGTCTCATTCTTTCCTTGGGTAAATGGCACTCATATCATTGGTTATAGACAACTAATTCTTTTGGGTTTAAGATCCATTTCTGTGATTATTAAAACTATCAGATTTATGCAACCTCTTCTGCCCACATGCACTGGTCAAGGTGAATCATCCCAATCAGAGGATGGAGGGCAGAACACTGTGTGCTCATGAGGACATCACCTCTCAACCCTGGGTTCCCAGAGCTATCTGTTAACCTTCTGACTCAGAACTTAGAGAAGTGAGAGAAAGGAGCTTTTCTTGGAAAGAAAATTAAACTATTCTCTTGGATGACCAAAACTATGTTATAACTTTTAACTGGCTGAGGTTTCAAGAGCAGTATTTATTATT
Source organism: Ondatra zibethicus (assembly GCA_004026605.1). Taxonomy (NCBI): domain Eukaryota; kingdom Metazoa; phylum Chordata; class Mammalia; order Rodentia; family Cricetidae; genus Ondatra; species Ondatra zibethicus. Next base: position 81,963 of record PVIU01008513.1, read on the forward strand.
CAATATGAGAAAAATAATTATTAAAAATAACCATTTGAATCAGGGTCTCATATAAACTAGACAAGAACTAGACCATTGAGCTAAATCACAGAATTGGATGAGAGCTTTTTAAAAATACACTGTTTTAATTGGGGGTATTTGCTTCTCTGTGGGTAGTGTAGTGCTCATGGAGACAAACAGATGGCACAAAGTCCTCTAGACTTACATGTGGTTCTGAGCTGCCTACGTCTTCTAGGGCTCACAATCTTCTTTGGCTTCTTCAGGAACCGATGCAGTCAAAAGACAGGATCACTCTAGCTCAGTATGATGATCTGCATTTAATTTAATTTAAAAAGCAACTATAACAGGGCTGTGAAAATCTATTTTTTGACACACAAGAACCCTTCAGTTGGTTCTAAACACAGAACTCAGAATCAATAACTAAAAAAAAAATGAATTGCCATTTTTACTATATTGATCCTTCCAATCCAGGAGCATGGGAGATCCTTCCATTTTCTGGTGTCCTCCTTAAAGTTCCTGTCAAATAGATCTTTCACTTCCTTGGTTAGTGTTACCCCAAGATACTTTATGCTATTTGTGGCTATTGTGAAAGGTGATGTTTCTCTGATTTCCCTCTCAGTTTCTTTATCCTTTGTGTATAGGAGGGCTACTGATTTTTTTGAGTTGATTTTGTATCCTGCCACTTCACTGAAGGTATTTATCAG